>JAVKPL010002714.1:0-103881 GCA_032173675.1 Gastrolobium villosum | reverse complement strand
ACTTTTTGTGTTTGGTGCCTTTGGTTCAGTTACATATATACTGCCTCTAACAAGGCAATTCAATTCAGTTGCCTATGCAGGCGTCCAATATAGGCTTAACTTTGACCATTTACAATGAAGCTTTAGAATTAGTAAAACGAGTTCAACTGAGCCATAAGGCTTCATGCTTTTAACCACAAATGGTCCAGACCAACGGGACTCCAACTTCCTTGGAAATAACCTTAAGCCTGGAATTGAAGCAACAGGACACACCTGATGCCCTCTTTGAAGTCCCTAGGTGTGATCTTCCTATCATGCAACAATTTAGTTTTCTACTTTTGTACAGGCTGACATTTCATTATGTCTTCCCGGCGGAACTTATCTAATTCATCCAGTAGAGCAACCTTTTTTTCACCTGCTGCCTTGGAATCAAAGTTTAAAAATTTGACTGCCCACAATGCTCTATGTCTCCAAGCCAACGGGCAGAATGGCATGCTTTCCCAAACAACAATTGAAATGAAGACATTCCAATTGGAGTTTTAAATGCTGTCCTCAGGCCCATAAGGTGTCATCAAGCTTTTTGGACCATGTTATCCTGGCACTCCCAACAGTTTTCTCCAATATTCTCTTCAACTCCCTGTTGGAAATTTCCACTTGACCACAAGTTTGTGGGTGGTATGGAGTGCTTATCTTGTGTCTAACTCCATATTTTCCAAGAGCATATTCAACCCACCTGTTATCAAAATGAGTACCCCCATCAGTGATGATGGCTCTGGGAATTCCAAATCTGGCAAATATGTTCTTCCTTATGAAGGCAATCACAACCCTAGAATCATTTGTTGGAGTGGCTATGGCTTCTACCCATTTAGAGACATAGTCAACTGCCACCAGAATATACTTGTTAGAGTAGGATGATGGGAAAGGTCCCATAAAATCCATACCCCAAACATCAAAAACCTCCACCTCCAGAATGTTGTTTAAAGGCATCTCATGTCTTCTGGAGATGTTTCCAGTTCTTTGGCAATTGTCACATGCCTCCACATATTTTCTGGCATCCTTGTACAATGTAGGCCAGTAAAAACCACTCATCAAAACCTTGGCTGCGGTTCTTTCCCCTGCAAAGTGACCACCATAAGCTGAACCATGGCAGTGCCATAAAACCCCCTTCTGCTCTTCTTCTGGAATACATCTCCTTATGACTCCATCAGAACATCTATAAAAGAGATATGGTTCATCCCAGATGTATCTCTTCACATCATGCAGAAATTTTTTCCTCTGCTGATAAGTGAAATCCTTTGGCATGGCTCCAGCAGCTCTATAGTTGGCAAAATCAGCAAACCATGGTGGAGTGTCAACAGACAAAACTTTATCATGCACCAACTGTGCAACAGTACTAATGGCCAACACTTGTTCATCTGGAAACTCCTCTCTGATCACTACCTCTGGACCTTCCTGTAAATCTGTCACTGTGATCGTTGATAAATGATCAGCTACCAAGTTCTCCACTACTTTCTTGTCCTTTATCACTACTTCAAATTCCTGCAGAAGTAACATCCACCGGAGCAACCTTGGTTTGGCATCCTGTTTGGCTAACAAGTACTTCAATGCTGCATGGTCAGTATAAACAATAACTTTGGACCCTAGCAGATATGACCGGAATTTATCAAATGCATATACTATACCCAATAATTCTTTTTCTGTTGTTGCATAATTCTTTTGTGCTTCATTCAAAATTTTACTGGCGTAATATATAACATGCAATAATTTATCCTTCCTTTGACCTAGTACTACTCCCACAGCAAAATCACTGGCATCACACATAAGTTCAAAAGGTAATGAAAAATCAAGTGCCATGACTATGGGTGCAGTAATTAACTTGTCTTTCAACACATTAAATGCATGCAAGCAATCATCAGTAAACAGAAATTCTTGATCTTTTGCTAAAAGCTTGCAAAATGGTTTTGCTATCTTGGAAAAATCTTTTATGAAACGGCGGTAGAAACCTGCATGTCCTAGAAAACTTCTCACACCTTTCACATTTATAGGAGGGGGTAGTTTTTCAATAACAGAGATTTTGGCTTTGTCTACTTCAATGCCTCTGTTGGACACTTTGTGTCCCAAAACAATACCCTCTGTCACCATGAAGTGACATTTCTCCCAATTCAGCACAAGATTACAATCTTGGCATCTTTTCAAAACATTGTCTAAGTTTTCTAAGCATGCATCAAAAGTAGGACCAAAAACAGAGAAATCATCCATGAAAATCTCAATACATCTTTCTACCATGTCAGAGAATATGAAAGCATGCACCTTTGAAATGTTGCCGGTGCATTGCATAGACCAAAAGGCACTCTCCGGTATGCAAAGATTCCATAGGGGCAAGTAAATGCAGTCTTCTCCTGATCTTCTGGAGCCACAGCTATCTGATTATAACCTGAGTATCCGTCCAGAAAACAGTAGAAAGCATGTCCTGCTAATCTCTCCAACATCTGGTCCAAGAATAGAATAGGGAAATGATCCTTCCTTGTTGCTTTGTTGAGTCTCCGGTAGTCAACACACATCCTCCAGCCAGTCACTGTCCTTGTGGGAATCAGTTCATTATTCTCATTCCTCACCACAGTCATCCCTCCTTTCTTGGGTATTGTTTGAACTGGACTCACCCAAGCACTGTCTGAAATAGGGTAAATCATCCCAGCATCAAGTAGCTTCACCACTTCTTTCCTCACCACCTCTTTCAAAGTGGGATTAAGTCTCCTCTGTGGTTGCCTTACTGGTTTGACTTCTTCCTCCATCAATATCTTGTGAGTGCAGAATGAAGGGTTGATGCCCTTAAGACCAGAGAATGACCAGCCCATGGCTGTCTTGTTTTTCTTAAGAACCTCTACCAACTTCATTTCCTCCCTCTCAGATAAGGATGCATTAATGATGGCTGGATAGGTTTGATCATCCCCTAGGAACACATATTTCAGATTTGAAGGTAGTTCTTTTAACTCTACCTTAGGTGCCCCCTTAGGAATATCATCTACCTTCTGTTCAAGCTCTTCAACTACTGGTTCCTCCTAAAAAAATTCCCCATTGTTCTCTTCTTTACATTGGTCTTCCTCCAGTAACAGATTCTCTTCCCCTGTTACTTCATCTACGACCTCCTGGATGATATCAATCCTGAAACAATCCTCAACATCTACAGATGTTTAATTGCTTCAAACACATCAATGGTTACTATCTCTTCATTCACCCTTAGCATAAGCTTTCCTTGTTCAACATCAATCAAGGATCTAGCAGTTGCTAAAAATGGCCTCCCTAGAAGTAGAGGGCTTTCTGTATCTTCTGCTTCCATATCTAAATTCACAAAGTCCACTGGAAATATGAACTTATCAACCTTAACCAACACATCTTCAACCACACCTTCTGGTCTCTTGATAGACCTATCTGCAAGGTGTAGAATAAGGTTGGTCTCCTTCAGTGTATTGATTCCCGAGGCTCTACATACAGTCAATGGCATCAAATTTATGCTAGCCCCCAAATCATAAAGTGCTTTCCCTACTTCCACATCTCCAATAGCAATAGGGATGCTAAAACTTCCTGGATCTTTCATTTTTGGTGGAAGTTTCTTCTGGATAAGGGCACTACATTCTTCTGTTAAAGCTACTGTCTCACCATCCTTCAATTTCCTCTTCTTTGACAAAATATCTTTCATGAACTTTGCATAGTGAGGCATGTTCTCCAAGGCTTCAGCAAATGGAATGTTAATCTCTAACTTCTTAAAAATATCCAGAAATCTTGCATAATGTTGTTTATGGATTTCTTGCTTCAACCTTTGGGGATAAGGAATCTTGGCATAGGGAGACAAGTTAATGGGCTGATCTTGTTTATCAGCCATTTTATTCTTCTCCCACTTCATCATCTTTTTGGGTGAAGAATTATTTTCAACTACTGCCTTATTTTTCTCCTTATCTTCCTTCACTGTTTCTTGTTCATCCTCTTCCACTACATCCTCTACAATGACTTCTTCTTCATCCTTCTTGTCCTCCACCTTCTTTTGAACAGGTTGAAGCACAAGCCCACTTCTTGTGGTAATAGCCTTGCAGTGCTCCTTTGGATTCACCATGGTATCACCAGGAAACTTTCCCTGTGATCTTTCAGATATCTGTCTTGAGATCTAACCAATCTGTGTCTCCAAATTCCTAATGGATGCTTCTTGATTCCTGAATGAAGTTTTAGCCTCTTGCATGAATGCGGATGTTTCTTCCCTGAAAGAATTGGATCCTTGAATAAAATCTTGAGAAGTCTTGGACAACTGGGCAAAGGCTTTCTCCCATGCTGAAGAATCTCCTAGTTGTTGTGTATGTGGTGGAGGAGGAGGATTTAACTGATGGTTGGAACTGTAACTGAACCCAGGGTGTTGATTTCTGTTCTTCCATGGTGGCACATATAAATTTCGCCCCTGAGTGTTAGGGTTCCTCTGATCATACCACACTCCATTGACCTCAGCTTGTTCTGTAGATCCCCCATAATCACAATCATCTGTTACATGACTTTTTCCACAGATTGTACACACGGAATTGGTGTCCACTGAAGCAACCTTTTGATTGGATAATTGCTTAGTGAGAGCATCCAATTGCTGCTGTTGCTCTTTCTGAGTCTGCATCAGTTGATCATTCTTGGCTAACAAGGCATCATACCCATCAAACTTAATGATTCCTGTTCTTCTCTCAGCCACTGGAGCATTGTCAAATTCTTGAGATGCCAAAGATTCAAAAATATCAAGTGCCTCCTCAGGAGTTTTGATTGTCAATGACCCACCAGCAGTGGCATTCACCAATGTCCTAGTGTTTGTAGTCATTCCCTGCAGAAAGATTGCTGCCTGATTCCTCACTTCTATTCTATGTTGAGGACATTTCCTCAACAGTGTCTTAAACGTTTCCCAGGCCTCATAAATAGATTCTGACTCTTTTTGCTTAAAGTCTGTAATCACATCCTTCAACTTTGCCCTCTTAGATGCTGAGAAAAATCTGGCCATAAACTTGGTTTGCAAATCATCCCAAGTAGTAATGCTTCCTTGTGGCAATGACTGCAACCACCTTCTGGCATCATCCTTCAGTGAATGAGTGAATAACCTCAACAGAATAGCATCTCTTGTCACACCATTAATCTTCACAGTATCACTCAACAACAAGAAATTTTCAATATGCAGATATGGATCTTCTGCACTTGTTCCAGCAAACTGCTCCTTTTGCACCAACTGCACCAATGCAGGTTTCAGTTCAAAATTATTTGGCTCCACAGTAGGTCTAACCACACTTCCAATGGGTGGAATGACAGCAGGAGTCATGTAATCCCCCAATGTCCTTTGTGGTTGTTGCACATGATTTTCTGCCATATTTTCTGCCTGTACTGTAGCACTTGTTTCACCACTGTCTAACAATTGCTGCCTTCTTCTGGCTGCCCTTCTTCTCCTTCTAAGTGTCCTTTCTAATTCTGGATCAAACAACAAAGAGTTTTGATCAAAAGTACCTTGCATACACCAAAATTACAAGAGCACCAAGATTCATACAACAAAAATTAAAATGCTGAAAAACAAAAGACTCAATCTCAACAACTGATGGTGTTCATCAATGTTGAACATAAATTCCCCGGCAACGGCGCCAAAAACTTGTTGTGTGAGATTAGCAAGTGCACTAGTCATACAAGTAATAAAAATGGTAAGTAAATATCGTTCCCACGAGGAATTGTGTCAAGCACTGATTATCCACTTGTTATTGATTTGAGTCAACCAAAAAGATTTGATTTGCATGAGTTTCTTGTCACTAGAAATGTAATTGCATAAAATAAGATAAGTTTAAAACACAAAGATATGAATATAATTTAAAACAGTAGTCAGATATCAATCTCCCTCAAGTATGAATTTATGAATGAATCAATTTCCATCATGACTTCTCTATCATGTGATGTTAATCAACCTTTTACTTATCATCAAGATGTAATGTCTCACTACCTTGATGGGTACATTAATCAGAAACCCCAATGTCTTGGTGATTCCTTTCATAACACTTGCATTAATTACTAAGGTCTTAAGATTACATTAATATTATAGCATCAATGTCTTGACTGCTATAATACTAATGATGAAGTCGTCAACTTTAAAACAATGCAAACATGTCTGTTCTACACCATTTCATAAACAAGAATGATTGATCAAGACAACTTCATACAAGTCACATAATAGGAAAACATAACTTCACATTAATTATTCATAAATACACACTTGAGTTCCATTGAATCAGACTACAAAGGACTCTACTCAGACATAATGAAAGTAAATACAAAGGAAGAAGAAAGAACAAACTCCATTTTCATGCTAGTGGATCTTCAATCTTCAATTGCAATGCTACACTACTCCTAAGAATTATTGTGTAAAAGAGAGAATTCAGATCCTAAGATCTGATATAAGAGAGGAGAGTAGAAAAATGGGAGAGAGAAAACTATCTAGATATATCCTTTTTTTCAGGCCTTTTTCCTTTTATAGTGTTACAATTCTGCTGAAAAATAATGTGGACGCTAAAACGGTCATAAATGGGCGTTTTAGCGTCCGGCTTGATGCGTGACCAACTGCTTTCAACTGACTTGGGCGCTAAAACGGTCTGAATGAGCGTTTTAGCGTCCATGGCTGATAACCTCCCAACTGCTTTCAACTAACTCCAACGCTAAAACGTTTGATTTGAACATTTTAGCATTTCAAAACAGAGAAGAATTGCACATTCGAGCGCTAAAATGCTCATTGTAAGCGTTTTAGCGCTGAGCTCCAGAGGCTTCCAATTCTGATTTACAGCAGCGCGCTAAAATGGTATGTGTGGACGTTTTAGCGCTCAGCACCAGCAACTTCCTCCTTCGAACTGCAACAGCACACTAAAACGGTCAGTGTGGCCTTTTTAGCGCTCAACACTTAGGCAATTCTTCTCCTCCAGAATCTTCTTCCTTCTTTTGATGCTTTTTGGGCTTCCTTTCCCTGCAAGACAATGTAGATTTTCACAAAGCTCTCAGAACTTGCAATTCGGGAAATTCTAAGAGATTAACCTCCTTATTCAACCAATTATTCATACAAATTAATCCTAATTTGTGCTGAAAAACCTGATGAACCAGGGGTTGATCAGCAACTAAAGTGGCGCACCATTTCCTTATTGGATGAGATCAAATATCTTCTCTTGATGCAGGGGATTTGTTCCAACAAGATCTCATCTTATCCTTTTGTTATAAAATAACTTTTCATAGCCAATTCAAATTCGAATTCAAAAACTTGAATTCAAATGTTCAAACCTTTAAATTCAAAATTCAAATTCAAAATTCAAATTTCAAATTCAAAATTCAAATCTCAAAATCCAATTTCAAAATTCAAATTTCAAATTTTAAATTTCAAATTCAAATTTCAAAATTCAAATTTCAAATTCAAAATTCAAAATTTAAATGTTTGATAATTAATTTAACTAATTAAATTAATTAGTAATGTCTTGGACCATCCAAGCCCATTACATGATCCATGCGTCCTCTTCCCTTCAGGTAGGCTTCCAAACAGCTTCTTGGGCTAACAACCATTATTAGGCCCAATACCTGTAAAGCTAGTTCATCATGACTACAAGGTGTTAGTGTGTGACCCATTAGGTCCAACATAGCCTCTGACATAAATGGACTCGGGCCCAACAAGCCCGCAACCCAATTAATGACAACACAGAGCACTAGCAATACTTTGTTGCCCAGAGCTAGTCAGATTAATGACTTGATCATCCTATTACACATATTTGGTTATTGTATGTATTTCTCTTCATCTCGGTTATCTTCCCATTAACCTAGGGTAAGGAAATGTATCAACCTCTGCGATTTAGGGTAAGCTTTATTCGAAATAGTGTCCTTTATTTAATCAAAAGATTATCTCTAGGACACCTATATACTAACAAAGTATCCCCTTTCACGCATTGATGATTTGTTGGATCAGCTCAGGGGTGCTTGCGTGTATTCGAAGATTGATCTCCGGTCAGGATACCATCATATTCGGGTAAAGCCGGATGATGTCCCTAAGACTGCGTTTCGCTCGAGATACGGTCACTATGAGTATTTGGTGATCCCGTTTAGACTCACCAATGCACCCGCAGTGTTCATGGACTACATGAACAAGATCTTCCAGCTGTACCTGGATCAGTTTGTGATCGTCTTTACAGGCAGATGAGGCATACAATCAAAACATGCCTTCTAGAACACAGTCTAGGTAATAACTTTTGGTCTAAGAAAAGACATACCCAAACATAAAGAGATTACTCTAATGACACTATCTGTGAGATTTCCTCATAGAGTCTCTTAGGGGTCTGTTCAATGCGAGCTATACTCTTATAGGTCCACCCACGACTTTAGCTAAGACATCTTCATATCTTTAGCTCATGAGGTCTTTACCTTGTATCCATATACAAGTAGATAAGTCGTACTAGTCTTACCCGAGATCACTATCCCCAATCTCAGTGCCTCTAGACTAAGAACATATAATTAGGAATAGACATGCGATATCCTTGAATCCTCATGATCGTGATCTCATCACAGATACTCAAGAGACACATCTTCTATTCCAAGGGGTTTATCCAGTTCGTTCATATAATATTAACAATAATATCGAGACATAATATGAAACTGGATAAAGATTGCTTTTATTCATTTGCGACAAATAGTTCTACATGTAGTGTCCTTTATTTAATCAAAAGATTGTCTCTAGGACACCCATATACTAACAGGGAGCTGAGTTCCCTTGCCTTGAGTTGTTGGAGCCTTTAGCTTGGTTGTTGAAGCTTCAAGTGTTCATCTTGGTGAAGTAAAAGACCAACATTGATGCCATTTTCGTGTTGTTGGGAAAACAGAACCTTGGAAACTGATTGGTGAGCTCCAAGAGCCATTGTTGCTCTGTTTTGAGCTTTGGTAAGCCTTATAACCTTTGATCATGAGTTTAAGTGCTTAAAAATGGAACCTTGAAGCATGTAACAAGCTAAGATGATAACCCAACGTTAGGTAATTCTTAACACACCTAGAAATGCATGTTTAAGCCTCTGTAATCGGTAAAAGTTGGACCTTTGGTTTGATTTTTCGCGAAATACATAATCTGAGTTCTGTCACAGAATATCTGGATATTGGGTTGGAAATATCCGGATATTGATATCCGGATATGGGATTCTGGATATCCGGATATGGGATATTCGGATATGCCCCCACATATATCCTGATATTCTGGGATTTCGAAGAACAGTAGCTGCACTGTTCATACAGAAGGCTATTGGAGGTTTGTTGTAACGCCCTCCCTTTTATGCATCCAAGAGAGTCGTTTGCTAAGCGGAATTAGAGTCGTTAACGTCACATGAGCTAACAAAGATTCTCATAGCAGTAAACAAATCCGAAAAGCGTTTCTACAGTTCTTATCACTTCTGTTTGGACGATAAAAAATATTTCAAGTGATTTAGAAAGAGCACGTTTGGGGCTTCGCGTGCATATAAAATAATAGTAAATCAGAGTTCGTTTGCTCATAAAAACACCACCCGTAAGGTGCACTGTAAAAATTTCAGCACATAAGTCTTTCAAAAATTCCTTTCACAAACGTTTTCCAAAATAGCCGCTGTTCATGAGAGTTTAAGGTAAGATAGAGATTATAAAGTCTACAGTCATCCAAGAGTACCAAAACATTAATCATTACAGTCATCCAATCAAACAAACAGCAACAGTACACGTCCATTCATCAGCAAGCAACAGCAAATATCATGTCTTCAAATGCTTTTACGTCCTCCTGCCATTTTGGAAAATAGCAGCCCCAAAGGGGTGAGAATAATCCCAGTAGTGTGGCAACAAAACCAGTAATATAACAGTATTAACTAGGCACAAAATCATAAACAGTCACTTCAACATATCCTTGTTCCTTTTCCTTTTTCCTTTTCATCATATTCATATATATAGCGCATATAACGCCTTTCCTTTTCATCATATTCATATATTGCATATATAACGCCTTTCCTTTGCGCTTTTAGCACCGTCGTGCGCGCACTTCACAGTGGAATCAAATATCCCTTGGCACCTGAGCTCCATGTGGATTCCAACTGTGGGCCTATGCGGACTGATGCCAAGTGTCCCATACCCCGGTACCTTGGGGATGCCTATATGATGCTTGCTCAAACACATGGTCCTGTACATAACTATTCTAAAACAAGGCCTATATGATCTTGATACATGCATGTCATGCTATGCTTTCACACACAAAGCGTAAAAATGCGGTATGATGTAAGATGCATGCTTATATACCTTTCATATTGCCATCACGGCACATATACTTTTCATATGCGTTATGCTGCCACATAACGTCTTTACCTCATAATCATATAGCCATCACGGCACATTTTTGGCAGTTTCCTTTCATCATAATGGAACATAATACTATTACGGAATATGGAGCATCATGTCACAATTTTATACCAGTAGTTAATAGTCACATTAGGTAATATCGCCTGACACTTACCTTGTGTGCCTTAAACAATACCAAACAGCAGCGAAGTATCTCACTTCTTAAGCGCACCTAAATCAATTACAACCAATCATTTACAGCGGCGATTTACAGCAGAAACAGTGAGCATACAGCAGCGTTTTACAGTGGAAAACAGTGAGCATACAGCAGTGTTTTATAGCAGAAAACAGTGAGCGTACAACAGCATTTTACAGCAGAAAACAGTGACGTTTGTTCTTAAAACAGTGAGCAGAAAATAGTGGGTTGTTCTTTAGAAACAGTGGGCAGAAACAGTGACGTTTTACTTAAAAACAGTGGACAGAAACAGTGACGTTTTACAGCAGGAAAACAGTAGCACCTTACAGCAGAACAGTGAACATTTTAAAACAGAACCAGTGACATTTTGGACCTTAAAACAGTGGCAGAACAGTGGCATTTGAACGTTAAAACAGTGACATAATCAATGGCATTTGAACCTCAAAACAGTGGCATAAGTAGTGTTATTTGTGCATCAAAACAGTGGCATGAATGGTAACATTTAATCATTAAAACAGTGACATTAGTGGTGATATTTGCACATCAAAAACAGTGGCAAAGGGAGTGGTTTTTTGAACATTAAAACAGTGGCATGAATGATACATTTGAACATCCAAAACAGTGATATAAATCATGATTTTTAGACATTAAAACAGTGGCATAAATAGTAATTCTTGATCATCAAAACAGTGGCAAAATGGGAGTATTTAGACACCAATACAGTGGCATAAAGGGTAGTGTTTGGACATCAAGATGATGGTTATTTTATGCAGAAACAGTGGCTCATTAAGTACTAAAACAGTGAGTGTTTCTTGGTGCAAAACAGTGACATATGTGGCATTAAAACAGTGAGCATTTTATGCAGAAACAGTGGCACATTATGGACTAAAACAGTGAGCATTTTATGCAGAAACAGTGGCACATAATGGACTAAAACAGTGAGCATTTTATGCAAAACAGTGGCATCAAAATGGTGAGCTTGTCCAACTGAAACAGTGGCATATGCATCCTCAAAACAGTGGCACTTTTATACAAAACAATGGCATCAAGATGGTGCTTTTGTCAAACCGAAACAGTGACATTCTTAGCTTCAAAACAGTGGCACATTCATACTTAAACAGTGGCATATTTTTCCTCAAAACAGTGGCATATTCATACATAAACAGTGGCATAAACTTAAGCATAACCATGAGACTTTCATGCATACAAATCATAAAATAGCTCCATCCTATTACTTTAACCATACTCATTCAAGACTCCAAAACAAAACATATTCAAAGAGACATTCAAGAACACACATGATTACACACCATGAAAGAGGTCTAAGTTCAAGGCTTACCTCTTGAAGCACACACTTCTTGCTCACACACCACACCTTTCTACTTCTACCAACAACAAGTTCACCCTTCCTAGAGATGATCTATGCGCATAAATGGTGAGGAGAAACAATCTTGGACAGCTTCAAGGTTGAGGAACAAGGCTGGACAGTGAGGGGAAAGGGAGGAGAAAAACTTACACTTGCTTGGGGGTATAGGCCACGGTTTTGAGAGGTGAGGGAAGATGAGTGGTCAAAGCTTTTCTTTCTTCCTCCAAGTACTTGTATGTTCGGCTAGGAGTGAGGGAGGAGGAGGAGATGTGGGCTGAACTTGTGCAAAGTGAGGGAGGCCTCTTGTTGTGCGCATAACTTAAAGGAAGAGTGAGGAAAGGTTGCAATGATGAAGCATCATGAAAATTGTGGTTGCTTGTAGAAGTGAGGCTGCACACAAGGTTTGAACAAGCAAGGAGCTTGCTTCTTGCACACTCTAGGCACATGCAAGGAGGTTAAACATAAACAACCAAACCATGCGCACAAGGTGAGGTGGGAGGGAGTTGGCAGATTTTTCCTCCACACAAGGCACATGTAATCTGCCCAAAATCCTTCTTTTTCTGCATGTGTAAGCAAGGACAGTTTTGGTTCATGATGGACTGCCAAAAGCATGCAAAAATCTGCACATTTCAGCCTCATGATGGAAGGTGTAAGGTGGTTCTCTTGGTCAACACTCAAAGGCAGATTTTGTGACATAAAATCTGATCAAGGACCCCTCCACGTGCGCCTAAAATGAAGAGGAATGCAGCCCAAAATAATGCTAAGGAGTACATGTGTCTTCCATGCAATGAAGTTGAAGTCAAATGTGCACATGCAAGGTGTGAGGTGGCGGTTTAGCAAGGGAAAAATTGGCAGATTTACCAAGTCCCATTTACTCTCTTATGCGCATGAAATGAGTGAGAGAATACATCAAGTCAAGTGAAGGTTCCTTGGTACACAAACAACCTTGTTGGACAAGGCTTTAAGGAAGATAAGTGTGGACACCACCTTGGGCTGAACATGACTGACCCAAAAGCCCCCTTGGGCCAATGGCCACACATACAAAGAACCCAATCACACAAGTCCAATAGTGACAAGTCCACACACACTAGCCCACTTCCAAAGTCCTATAAACACAAAAGCCTTCTAACACACACTCAAATTACTCACATGATTTTAATAAATTTCACATGCCTACATATGCACCCTCCTATGATTTAATTTAAATACTTACCTTAGTCTCATCCAATGATAAAGGTCAAACAATTCGCAAGCCATCAAACATACACATGCATCTATCTCATTTTAACACTTATGTATTTTACTAATTATGCGGGATGTTACACTCTCCCCACCAAAAAGGAATTTTGTCCGCAAAATTAAACTTACATAAGAGTTAAACAGTTCTGGATAGCGTTTCTGAATATCGTCCTCGCGCTCCCAAGTGACTTCAGCTGCCGATCTGTTGTTCCATAATACTTTCACCAACGGAATCTCTTTAGAACGGAGTCGCTTGACGGATCTTTCAAGAATTTGGAACGGTTGCACTTGATACGTCAGATTTTCCTTTAGTTCCACTTCTTCCGGCTGTAGCACGTGAGATGGATCAGAGAGATACCTCCGTAGCTGTGACACATGAAATACATTGTGAATTCCTGACAGATTGGGTGGTAAAGCCAACCGGTATGCAGACTCTCCAATCCGGTCCATAATCAGATACGGTCCTAAGTACCGTGGACTTAACTTCTTTACTTGTTCGGATGTTTCTTGAATTAGATCGGGTCCTAACATACTTCGCTCACCCACTTCAGTCCAGCACAAAGGGGATCTGCATTTTCTCCCATACAAAGCTTCATACGGTGCCATCTGAATACTGGAATGGTAACTGTTGTTGTAAGCAAACTCAATCAACGAAAAATAATTATCCCAGCTGCCTCCTAACTCCAAAACACATGCTCGTAACATGTCCTCTAATGCTTGAATGGTGCGTTCCGTCTGTCCATCGGTCTGCGGATGATAAGCAGTACTCAACCTCAAATGGGTCCCTAATGCTCTTTGAAAAGATTCCCAGAACTTAGATGTAAACTTGGGATCACGATCACAGACAATACTCGTAGGAACTCCGAGCAGCTTCACAATCTCCTGCAGATAAATTCTGGCAAGCCTCTCTGTATTATACGTGGTACATCTTCGTGGATCCAGGATGAACTGCATACTTACCCTTGTGAGCCTCCTGCAAAACTTCTTGCTTTAACTCTTCATTCGGCACAACTAACCGGCCTTGGAATCTCCAAATATCATTCTCATCCTTTACAACATCTTGGTTGCCAACCAAATCGCGAACTAACTCTTCATCTTTCTGAGCCTCCTTAATTCTACTTATCAATTCATTCTCCACTTTTATACTTCCCAATCTTATGCTATGCCCTCTCTCCTCTACAGATAAATTCAAGTCTCGAAAGGCCTCAAACAATTTCAATTCTTCCATCATCAAAGTTGCCGTGTGCAGTGTCTTCCTACTCAGGGCGTCAGCTACCACGTTTGCCTTTCCTGGGTGGTATTTAAGTTCAAAATCATAGTCTTTCAGAAATTCCATCCACCGTCGTTGCCGCAGATACAGCTCCTTCTGGTCGAACAAATACTTCAAACTCTTATGATCGCTGAACACGTCAAACTGCGAACCATACAAGTGGTGCCTCCAGATCTTAAGTGCGAACACTATAGCTGCTAACTCCAAATCGTGCGTAGGATAATTTTCTTCGTGAGGCTTTAGTTGTCGAGATGCATAAGCTACCGCCATACGATCCTGCTTCAACACGCATCCAAGTCCTTTCAGCGACGCATCACAGTATACTTTGAACTTTCGGGTAGGATCCGAAATCGTGAGTACGGGAGCACTCGTTAATCTTCTCTTTAGTTCCATGAAACATTCTTCACAAGCTTCGGTCCACTCAAAAGGCTTGTCCTTCCGAGTGAGACGGGTAAGGGGTTGCACTATCTGAGAGAAATTCTGGATAAACCTTCGATAATATCCAGCAAGACCTAAGAAACATCTTACTTCAGTGACAGTCTTGGGTCGATCCCAATTCATAACAGCTTCAACCTTGCTGGGGTCCACCGCGATACCTTCTGATCAAATGACATGACCCAGAAACTGGACCTCCTTAAGCCAAAACTTGCACTTCGACCATTTCGCGTACAACTGCTTTTCTTTCAATATTTGCAAGACGATCCTCAAATGTTCCGCATGCAGCTCTTCATTAATGGAGTAAATCAGAATGTCATCGATAAACACGATAACAAACTGATCAAGGAACGGCGGAAGATGCGGTTCATGTAGTCCATGAATACCGCTGGAGCATTCGTAAGTCCGAATGGGATCACCTGATATTCGTAGTGCCCATAACGAGTCCTAAAAGCGGTTTTCGGAATATCCTCCGGTTTGACCCGGATCTGATGGTATCCCGATCGTAAATCTATCTTGGAAAAGACTCTGGCTCCTCTCAGCTGGTCCATCAAATCATCGATCCTTGGTAGCGGATACTTATTCTTCACTGTAACTTTGTTCAGCTGTCGGTAATCTACACACAGACGTAAACTTCCATCCTTCTTCTTAATCAAGATGGCTGGAGCACCCCAGGGAGAGGTACTCGGTCTGATGAATTCCTTTGCCAAAAGCTCTTTTATCTGCTTCTTCAACTCGTGAAGTTCCAAAGGCGCCATACGATACGGGGCAATGGAGATTGGTCCAACTCCAGGAACAAGTTCGATGGAAAATTCTATTTCCCTATGAGGAGGCAATCGAGGTATTTCATCCGGGAATACCTCCTCGAATTCTCTAACTACAGGTACATTTTGAATTTGAGTGTCAACCGGGGTCTCAGCCTCGATCGACAAAAGATACCCTGCTGCTCCCTTGCGGAGCTCTTTTCTAACTTGCAATAAAGAAATGAGAGAGAAAGGTTGAAAATTACCATCTTTCGCATCCAGTGCGAACACCCGTGCTTGCGTAGGCTGTTGTTCAGCGTTCTGGGGGCATTTGTAAGCAAAATGTCCTTGCTGGCCACATCTGAAACATGCATTGTTGTTCTTGCGACAAACTCCAAAGTGGTTCTTTGGACATCAACAGTATAGCTTCTATTAAAATTTCCAGGCCGCGCTTGCAACTACGGACCTCTGCCTCGACCCCTACCAGGTGTCGTCCTGTAGAATCTGCCTGCTCGGTTTCCTCCGTGGAATTGTGTTGGTGGCTTGTTCAAATTCTTGGCCTCATTAATGATTCCTTCTGCTTGACGACTCTGATTGATGAGTTCCGGAAGTGTACGATTAGCCGTCGTCAAAATGAGTTTACGGATCTCCGGATGTAATCCGCTTTCGAACTTCTCCACCTGCCATTCTTCATCATAAATGTTCCGGTCAAAGTTGGCGTACTCGATCAGCTGCCCAAATTTTGCAATGTACTCATTAACCGTCATGTTATCCTGCCTAAGTGACAGCAGTTCAGTGTGCTTCATTCTTCTCATTGCCTTAGGAAAATACTTATCCAAAAATACTTGTCTGAAAACAGCCCATGTCAGTTCAACGTCCTGAGCTCTCAGCAGAGCCCTCGCACCAGTCCACCATGTTAAAGCTTCTCCCATCAGCTGGTACGACGCGTAATCAGTCTTCTGCGCTTCCGGGCATGCCATACGTTCGAAGATATGCTCGATCATCTGCAACCACTTCGCTGCAGCCTCAGGGTTGTCTTCACCCTCAAAGGTAGGTGGTTGGAAGTTGCGGAAATCTTTCAACCTCCGACGGGCAATTTCTTCTGCATTGTCATGCAGTGGGGGTGGGTTCTGATTCTGTTGCCTATGGTCGCGCCATTCTTGGCTCATATTCTGAATAAACGTTGCCAGTCCCCCAATGGTAGTGATAAGATCCTCTTCCGCATCGCCAGACCTTCCCCGAGTTGAACCGCGACCACCTGCCATGATTCTGGACTCACAATATCATGCAATGAGTTGATCAGGCTCACCGCAAGTTATTTATGACAGCAGTCCCAAGTAGGTACTCGAGTTCAATTCGGATAAGTTAACTATGCATCCGTGTCTTATCACAGAACGGCCTAAACAATCTAACTACCCTAGCTAATATATACTCAATCACTTAAACTATAGCACATTTAGACAGTCAATCAGCAGATAAACACAATCAACAATCAATTCAATCAATCACAAGCAAATCCATGGACCAAACTGCTCTGATACCAATTAGTGTAACGCCCTCCCTTGTATGCATCCAAGAGAGTCGTTTGCTAAGCGGAATTAGAGTCGTTAACGTCACATGAGCTAACAAAGATTCTCATAGCAGTAAACAAATCCGAAAAGCGTTTCTACAGTTCTTATCACTTCTGTTTGGACGATAAAAAATATTTCAAGTGATTTAGAAAGAGCACGTTTGGGGCTTCGCGTGCATATAAAATAATAGTAAATCAGAGTTCGTTTGCTCATAAAAACACCACCCGTAAGGTGCACTGTAAAAATTTCAGCACATAAGTCTTTCAAAAATTCCTTTCACAAACGTTTTCCAAAATAGCCGCTGTTCATGAGAGTTTAAGGTAAGATAGAGATTATAAAGTCTACAGTCATCCAAGAGTACCAAAACATTAATCATTACAGTCATCCAATCAAACAAACAGCAACAGTACACGTCCATTCATCAGCAAGCAACAGCAAATATCATGTCTTCAAATGCTTTTACGTCCTCCTGCCATTTTGGAAAATAGCAGCCCCAAAGGGGTGAGAATAATCCCAGTAGTGTGGCAACAAAACCAGTAATATAACAGTATTAACTAGGCACAAAATCATAAACAGTCACTTCAACATATCCTTGTTCCTTTTCCTTTTTCCTTTTCATCATATTCATATATATAGCGCATATAACGCCTTTCCTTTTCATCATATTCATATATTGCGTATATAACGCCTTTCCTTTGCGCTTTTAGCACCGTCGTGCGCGCACTTCACAGTGGAATCAAATATCCCTTGGCACCTGAGCTCCATGTGGATTCCAACTGTGGGCCTATGCGGACTGATGCCAAGTGTCCCATACCCCGGTACCTTGGGGATGCCTATATGATGCTTGCTCAAACACATGGTCCTGTACATAACTATTCTAAAACAAGGCCTATATGATCTTGATACATGCATGTCATGCTATGCTTTCACACACAAAGCGTAAAAATGCGGTATGATGTAAGATGCATGCTTATATACCTTTCATATAGCCATCACGGCACATATACTTTTCATATGCGTTATGCTGCCACATAACGTCTTTACCTCATAATCATATAGCCATCACGGCACATTTTTGGCAGTTTCCTTTCATCATAATGGAACATAATACTTTTACGGAATATGGAGCATCATGTCACAATTTTATACCAGTAGTTAATAGTCACATTAGGTAATATCGCCTGACACTTACCTTGTGTGCCTTAAACAATACCAAACAGCAGCGAAGTATCTCACTTCTTAAGCGCACCTAAATCAATTACAACCAATCATTTACAGCGGCGATTTACAGCAGAAACAGTGAGCATACAGCAGCGTTTTACAGTGGAAAACAGTGAGCATACAGCAGTGTTTTACAGCGGAAAACAGTGAGCGTACAGCAGCGTTTTACAGCAGAAAACAGTGACGTTTGTTCTTAAAACAGTGAGCAGAAAACAGTGGGTTGTTCTTTAGAAACAGTGGGCAGAAACAGTGACGTTTTACTTAAAAACAGTGGACAGAAACAGTGACGTTTTACAGCAGGAAAACAGTAGCACCTTACAGCAGAACAGTGAACGTTTTAAAACAGAACCAGTGACATCTTGGACCTTAAAACAGTGGCAGAACAGTGGCATTTGAACGTTAAAACAGTGACATAATCAATGGCATTTGAACCTCAAAACAGTGGCATAAGTAGTGTTATTTGTGCATCAAAACAGTGGCATGAATGGTAACATTTAATCATTAAAATAGTGACATTAGTGGTGATATTTGCACATCAAAAACAGTGGCAAAGGGAGTGGTTTTTTGAACATTAAAACAGTGGCATGAATGATACATTTGAACATCCAAAACAGTGATATAAATCATGATTTTTAGACATTAAAACAGTGGCATAAATAGTAATTCTTGATCATCAAAACAGTGGCAAAATGGGAGTATTTAGACACCAATACAGTGGCATAAAGGGTAGTGTTTGGACATCAAGATGATGGTTATTTTATGCAGAAACAGTGGCTCATTAAGTACTAAAACAGTGAGTGTTTCTTGGTGCAAAACAGTGACATATGTGGCATTAAAACAGTGAGCATTTTATGCAGAAATAGTGGCACATTATGGACTAAAACAGTGAGCATTTTATGCAGAAATAGTGGCACATAATGGACTAAAACAGTGAGCATTTTATGCAAAACAGTGGCATCAAAATGGTGAGCTTGTCCAACCGAAACAGTGGCATATGCATCCTCAAAACAGTGGCACTTTTATACAAAACAATGGCATCAAGATGGTGCTTTTGTCAAACCGAAACAGTGACATTCTTAGCTTCAAAACAGTGGCACATTCATACTTAAACAGTGGCATATTTTTCCTCAAAACAGTGGCATATTCATACATAAACAGTGGCATAAACTTAAGCATAACCATGAGACTTTCATGCATACAAATCATAAAATAGCTCCATCCTATTACTTTAACCATACTCATTCAAGACTCCAAAACAAAACATATTCAAAGAGACATTCAAGAACACACATGATTACACACCATGAAAGAGGTCTAAGTTCAAGGCTTACCTCTTGAAGCACACACTTCTTGCTCACACACCACACCTTTCTAGTTCTACCAACAACAAGTTCACCCTTCCTAGAGATGATCTATGCGCATAAATGGTGAGGAGAAACAATCTTGGACAGCTTCAAGGTTGAGGAACAAGGCTGGACAGTGAGGGGAAAGGGAGGAGAAAAACTTACACTTGCTTGGGGGTATAGGCCACGGTTTTGAGAGGTGAGGGAAGATGAGTGGTCAAAGCTTTTCTTTCTTCCTCCAAGTACTTGTATGTTCGGCTAGGAGTGAGGGAGGAGGAGGAGATGTGGGCTGAACTTGTGCAAAGTGAGGGAGGCCTCTTGTTGTGCGCATAACTTAAAGGAAGAGTGAGGAAAGGTTGCAATGATGAAGCATCATGAAAATTCTGGTTGCTTGTAGAAGTGGGGCTGCACACAAGGTTTGAACAAGCAAGGAGCTTGCTTCTTGCACACTCTAGGCACATGCAAGGAGGTGAAAGAGGGGGGTTCAGATCTGAATGTTGTCCCACCTAAGTCAGAATTTTAAACATAAACAACCAAACCATGCGCACAAGGTGAGGTGGGAGGGAGTTGGCAGATTTTTCCTCCACACAAGGCACATGTAATCTGCCCAAAATCCTTCTTTTTCTGCATGTGTAAGCAAGGACAGTTTTGGTTCATGATGGACTGCCAAAAGCATGCAAAAATCTGCACATTTCAGCCTCATGATGGAAGGTGTAAGGTGGTTCTCTTGGTCAACACTCAAAGGCAGATTTTGTGACATAAAATCTGATCAAGGACCCCTCCATGTGCGCCTAAAATGAAGAGGAATGCAACCCAAAATAATGCTAAGGAGTACATGTGTCTTCCATGCAATGAAGTTGAAGTCAAATGTGCACATGCAAGGTGTGAGGTGGCGGTTTAGTAAGGGAAAAATTGGCAGATTTACCAAGTCCCATTTACTCTCTTATGCGCATGAAATGAGTGAGAGAATACATCAAGTCAAGTGAAGGTTCCTTGGTACACAAACAAACTTGTTGGACAAGGCTTTAAGGAAGATAAGTGTGGACACCACCTTGGGCTGAACATGATTGACCCAAAAGCCCCCTTGGGCCAATGGCCACACATACAAAGAACCCAATCACACAAGTCCAATAGTGACAAGTCCACACACACTAGCCCACTTCCAAAGTCCTATAAACACAAAAGCCTTCTAACACACACTCAAATTACTCACACGATTTTAATAAATTTCACATGCCTACATATGCACCCTCCTATGATTTAATTTAAATACTTACCTTAGTCTCATCCAATGATAAAGGTCAAACAATTCGCAAGCCATCAAACATACACATGCATCTATCTCATTTTAACACTTATGTATTTTACTAATTATGCGGGATGTTACATTTGTGGACCCTAGTTTGAGGAAATGGTGCTTCTGTAATAAGTATGTAAGTCAGAACTTTTGTAATTAAGGGCTTGTGGCTTTGTGGGAAGCCTAAAGACGTAAAACGTAAAAGGAAAATGTAGTCTTTATGTTTATACATATGAGCTGTGATTATTGATATAATTATTGGTCCAAACAGATTGTGATTATACTGCTTGTGGACGTTGAGCTGTGTGGACTCTTGGCATTGGATTGTTAGCTTGCAAGGTAAGCTTTCGTGTCCTCGGCTTTGCCATTGTTGGTTCCACCATGTCCCATGGGGGGATGGTTTATATGCATGATGTTATTTTCATGTATTATTTTGATAAATGTTGTTGAGCTGTTATATGCAAGTGCCTTTATGATATGCATGTGGTGTTCCACCTATACGGTAAGCCTGAGTATGTAGCGCCATAAAAGATGGTGAGGCTGTGGGTGAGGTGCAAACGATGTTCTTTGTACTAACTATAGGTAATAGACGTATTCCTGCATCTCTCTGGCCAGTAGAATAGTTATAACACATGGCATGAATATCTATTGCACTGCATAGTTTTGGAACTAATATTGTTAAACTGCTTTTGGAACTTATATTGCACATGTAAGTGAGCTTGGGGGGAGATCGTTGAGGGCCCCTTTTCTTACTGAGATTTCTGGTTTAGAGATCTCACCCCACGTTTGGGGATGCTTATCTCAGGTTCAGGTAACCCAGGGGTTGAGACTCCTAGTGGCAAGAGGCTAGAGCTTAGTTGATACCTGTTTATGCTGATATGCTATTGTGAGCGGAAGCTGGATCCTGTATACTGCTTTCATGCTTTTAGCTTCATTATTTTATTGTTGCTGTTGAGACTGCTGTTGGCATTTGTTTGCCTTATTTGGTGAGCATGGAGATTGTCCATGCCACATTGGTTTGACTTATGTTTTTAAACATCAGTTGTAATAATGTATCAGGATATTGTCCGGGAAATGTACATACAGGCGATGTTTTTATGAAATTGATTAAGTAATCAACTTGGCTAAGTATAATGACGTCATAATTGAATTAAAGAAAAAGTTATTCCGTATTTTAATTAAGCATGGCTTAATACAATAATATGTTAACAAATTGGGTATACACGGGGTGTTACAACCCTCTCAGGGTGGGATTGGTATCTGCTCGTAATGCTCAAAGCATATAAAACATCTGATCTCGTACATATCATGGCATACATGATGGAACCAATAGCCGAAGCGTATGGAATTCCACTCATGCGATCCTTCTCAGGCTGTGACTTAAGACACATAGCCTTTGAAAGGTGTACCCCATGACTGACGGGAAGAAAACCCATTTTCGACCCTTCCATGCTAAAACTTTTTAGCATCTTGTCAACATACGTGGATTGAGATAAACCCAGCAGCCTCTTGGATCCATCTCTATAGATCTTTATACCAAGTATAAAGGCCGCTTCTCCCAAATCCTTCATGGTGAAGCTTTCTGAAAACCGATCTTTCGTTCTTTGTAATGTGGGGATGTCATTTCCTATTAACAATAAGTCATCTACATAAAGTACCAGGAAGACGACATTACTCCCACTAACCTTCTTGTAAACACAAGGTTCATCCTCGTTCTTGATGAAACCGTTACTCCTAACGACTTCATCAAAACATATATTCCAACTCCTGGATGCTTGCTTTAGCCCATATATCGACCTTTGAAGCTTGCATACCATATGCTGTTGACCTTTGGCTTCAAAACCTTCAGGTTGTGTCATGTACAATTCCTCCTTCAAGAACCCATTCAAGAATGCAGTCTTGACATCCATTTGCCAAAATTCATAGTCATGATATGTTGCTATTGCAAGCAAGATCCTAATAGATTTGATCATGGCAACTGGTGAGAAAGGGTCATCATAGTCAACTCCTTGTCTTTGACGATACCCTTTCACAACCAACCTAGCTTTGTAGGTTTGAACGTTGCCATCTGCATCAGTCTTTCTTTTAAAGACCTATTTATTACCTATAGGACCTATTCCTTGCGGCTTAGGAACCAAGGTCCATACCTTGTTTTGATGCATCGAATCTATTTCAGATTCCAAGGATTCAAGCCATTTAGAGGAGACAATATCCTTGACCGCCTCCTCATAGTTACTAGGTTCATTATCCTCGACGGTTTGTTGATTCTCAATCACAAACGCATACCTCTCAGGTGGATGGATGACCCTAGTAGACCTACGGAGTTGTGTGATTACTTCTCCATTGTAGAACGTCGCATGCGAAGAAGACTCGGGTTCCTCAATCTGTTCTTGTGGTCCTTGAACTTCTTCAAGATCAATCTTACTCCTACTGGCTCCCTGAGAGATCAAATTCTTCTCAAGGAACTCAGCATTCTTGGACACAAACACCTTGTGTTCATCCAAGGAGTAAAAGTAGTATCCCTAAGTCCCTTTGGGATACCCCACAAATAGACATTTAGTACTCTTAGCACTAAGCTTGTCTGATGCCAACGCTTTGACATATGCTGGCGATCCCCATACCCTGAGGTAACTCAGGTTGGGTCTCTTACCATTCCATATCTCATATGTTGTGGTCTGAACAGATTTAGATGGTACCCTATTTATAAGGTATGCCGCTGTGTCTAAGGCATATCCCCAAAATGATTTTGGAAGTTGAGTCCCACTCATCATAGACCTGACCATGTCTAACAAGGTTCTGTTTCTCCTTTAGGAGACACCATTTTGGTGTGGTGTGTAAGGTGCAGTAAACTGCGAGAGAATTCCATTTTCTCTCAGATAATCCTGAAACTCGTGCTCAGATATTCACCACCACGATCTGATCGTAATGTCTTAGTCATCTTGCCACGCTGTTTCTCTACTTCATTCCAAACTCTTTGAATTTTTCAAAAGCTTCGGATTTATATCTCATTAGGTACACGTACCCAAATCCTGATTTGTCATCAGTAAAGGTAATGAAATAGGAGTATCCTCCTCTAGCCTCTATAGACATTGGCCTACAAACATCAGAGTGAATGAGTTCTAATAACTCACTATCCCTATGACTCTCAAGCCCTTTGGGCTTGTGACGAGTCATTTTCCCAGCTAGACAAGATTCACGTTGTCCATAGGATTCTAAATCCATGGAATCTAGGTATCCATTTGCATGCATCCTAGACAATTTTGTTTCATTTATGTGCCCTAGTCTACAGTGCCAAAGATAAGATTGATTATCTGTCTTAGGTCGTTTCACATTTACATTGAGCACTTCAGTTCCCATTTCCAAAACATATAAGTCATTTATTAAAGAAGCTGTACCAAAAACAATATCATTCGAAATGATATAAAATGTACCATCCCTAATAGTGAAAGCAAAGCCATCTTGTTCTAAACAAGAAATATAAATAATGTTTCTAGAAATGCTAGGAAAATAAAGAAAATTATTCAAATGCAATAAAAGGCCCGTAGGCAAAATGAGGTCGGTATCTCAAACAGCATGAGCAGCAACTCTTGCTCCATTACCAACGCGGAGGTCCACCTCGTTCTTCTCCAATCTTCTAGGGCTCCTAAGCACCTGCAACGTATTGCAGATATGAGAACCACAACGATATCCAATACCCATGAAGTCGGATTAGCACAAGAGTAATTTATCTTAATCATGTAAATACCTGACGCAGAAGCATCACCATGCTTCTTGTCCTTCACACTCTTCAGGTAGTCTGGATAATTCCTCTTCCAATGGCCTTTCTTGCCACAATGGAAGTATAACACCTCATAAAATTAAATGTGAATTTATATGATATAATGTGGGTTAGAAGAGAAGGATTAGTGAAATCCTGAAATTGGGGTCAAAATGTGTACCAAGGGCAAAATGGTAATTTGCCAAAAACGTAACCTGAAGCATGAAAATTGAGTAGGAGATCTCAAATGATAAAAATAATGCCGGAAACGGACTCAGGACGAAAAATCAAGTGGATAGGCAAGTTTTGAAAATTTTGATGAATAGTGATTTTTCCGGTGTAAAATACTGCGGTATAATTGTACCGATAAGCGTGAAATTTTTATCAGTATTTTTAGGAAACAAAAATATGCCATGAACCAGAAAAATATGTAGATTATGAATTTGTGGTCGAACATATGTGATTGATTAAAGTTAAAATGCGTGTGGGACCCACAGGTGACTTAAGTGAGTCATATTCATGTTTTTCCCTCACTTTTCTCTCTCTTCCCTCTCTTCTTCTTCCCCTCACCCGTGCGCAAATAGCCTTCCCTCCATAGCCATTTCCTTCAAATTTCCTTTTCACCATAACTTGAGCATTTCTACACCAAATCCAACGATTTTTGGCTTGAAACTTGATGGAAAACACCTTCTAGAGCTATTGGTAGTACTCCCAAGCCTTGAAATCGCCTCTTTGTGGAGATATTGGCCAAAGTCAGATTCAAATTTTTGGGGAAAATTGATGTTCATGGAGTCATTTGGGCTTCCATTGCTTGGATAGGTCTTGGAGGAGTGTCAAGCCTTGATTGTGAGTATGTTTTTACATCATTTCCATGGTTTAATTATAGATCACAAATTATGAACCCTAGACTTTATTTGGTTGATTTGTGATGTTAGAGAGCTCAAATGGAAAATGTGAAATAGATGATAATGTCTTAGAATGATGTGTTGGAGCTAGAAATACCATGAAAATTTTAGGTGAAAAAGATGATTTTATAACTAGAAAAAATTGATATGTCATGAAATGGTGAGGTTAAGTTGTGTGATAATGGTGTGGTGAATTATTGTATAATGTGGTAATATGAATGTATAATGATGATTTATGCAATAAAATTTATGGTGATATTGGATTTTGTAACTTAGTGAAATTGGTGGAAATTGATGAAAATGTGAAATGTAAACATGCATTGTAATGGATGGAAATGAAGGAAGGTGTGTTGGTATATGTAAATGATAGGATTATATGATGAGTGTCAGTGTTAAATTGGATTGAGAACCTTGTTGGATGGTTCCTTGTAAATTTCGAACCATGTGGTGTGGAAAGGAAGAATTGAAGTGAAAATATGGTTTAATCAATGGTTGATACATTGGTAGATGAGTGAGTTAGATTGATGAATCTAGAGGTTGGAATGATTGAATAAGTTGTATGGTGATCTCTAGCTAGTAGATGTGTGTTAGTTTGGACTTCCGCTGGGGATTCCGGTTGGGTTTTGCCGTGGGGCCGACTCTGGGAGCGGTACCAGGATGATCCAAATGTGGGACTTCCGCTGGATAGGGCTCATGAGGAGTTCCAGTTGGGTTTTGCCATGGGGTCATCTCAACTATGGGAGAGGCACAAGGAAGATTCTGGGAGTTATATAATGGGGTCCTTGAATGTAATCCTGATGTGGATGTTCTTGGATTTGTGCCCAGTTGTTGTGATATTGTATGTCATGCATTTCATACCATGTTATATGTTGAACATTGAGTGAGCCATGGGGTGGAGTGATCCTCTAGTACCCTTGGTTTACTGAGATATATTTGTATATCTCACCCCGCATTTGGGGACATCATTTCAGGTTAGGTTGAGCCTGGAGGAGTGGAGCATGAGGAGCATATGGAGGGCACAACATATTAGAGGATTCTGTTGGATACACCTAGCATAGGGTATCATATTTTGATAATTGCCATGTTTTGTATATTCATGACTATATGGAAGTCTTTCAAAATTGATGTATAATTGTGCCTTTGACTATATGTATATTCTGTGTGAGGATGGGATCTGTCCATAGCCACCTATGATGTATTGGAAGCATGTAAATGTAAATTAAAGGGCTTTAGGCCTAGTTTATGAATTGATTATATGTATGGTTAGCAAAAGCATGCAATTGAACTTTGGTGATTGAAACATAATAAGTATTATATATGTAAATTGGACTGTGATGGGTTGTAAGTGCCCCAAGGCGTTGTTGGTCCTTGTGTGTGCCACCCATATGATTTTATATACCCTTATGTATTTAGGTTGCATTTGCAAAATTGGGGATTCTTATAAAATCAAAGGGAACTCTAGCGAATTTTCGAGAAATGTTGGAAATACAAACAGGGTGCTGCCCAATTTTCGTATCATGTATGATGAATGGTCAAGGAATTGTTAGGATTAAGCATTGATACATTGATGTTGTAAGCTTGTCAAATTGGTCATAAAATTTGTAGGATTGATCCCCCAAAAAAGATACATGAAAACTAAGAATATAGGAAATTTCCCAGAAAGGGGGGCTTAAGCTTGCAAATGGAGGCTTAAGCCTGCTCAGGGGGCTTAAGCGCCCAAGAGGGGGCTTAAGCTCCTTGATGCACCTGTGAGTGGGAAAAATCCTCTGCCGTGGGGGGCTTAAGCACCCATGTTGGCCTAAAAATCTCATTTTCCTCTGCCTGTGGGCGCTTAAGCGCCTGGAGCGCGCTTAAGATCCCTGTCGTACGAAAAAAAATGAGTTAGAAAAATTGGCATAACTTGAGCTACAGAGCTCCAAATTGAGCGCGGTCTGAAACCACGCGTAGCTAACGAAGAGAGCTATAACATAGTAAGAGATGAGAATCAAAAGAGAAGTTTTAATGTAATTGGATAATAAGAAAATAGTGAATACACTGGTATTGAACTTAAACAAAATAAGTTTTCAACCTTGTTGATTTATGGGAGCCACTTGGCATCATTAAATGTAAGTTGCATGGTATTAAGTTGTGTATTTCATAATTCCGCAATAAGTTTTGAGTTATGATCACAGTTATTTTAAAGGCACAAACAAGATTAAAAAGCAAAAGAAAAATTTCCCGTAGATTCAAATAACCACTGTGATCATAATTGCGCTTAATATCATATTTGTTGATAACACACCGGTCCGGTAACGGGTTGTTACATTTATGGTATCAGAGCAGTTCCTTAGGGAACTCTGATGATTGTGTGATTGTGGTGAGTGCTGAATTGTTGTACGTAGACTCTTATTAATTACTGCATATGTGATTCCTTAGTTTGGGCCTGATCAACCCATTTCTTCGTTTCATATGAGTGGTGTAACAACCCGTGTTAACCCTGTTTGTTAAAATAATATTGTATTAAGCCACGCTTAATTAAAATGCGAAATAACTTTTTCTTTAATTTAATTATGACGTCATTAACCTTAGCCAAGTTGATTACTTAATAAATTTCATAAAATAACGCCTGTATGTAAATTGCAAGACAACTAACTGAATACCTCATATATAAATATTAAAGTGAGTATCTAAAGTCACGGATCTACAACACGTAGTCCGGACAATATGCTGATACATTATACAACTTTAAATAAAACAAGACATAATCAAGTCTATGTGGCATGGACAATCCCCATGCTCACCAAATAAGGCAACAATGCCCAACAACAGTCTCAATAGCAAACATCATAGTACTATCTGAAGCTAAAAGCATAAAACAAAAAACAGGATCTAGCATCCAACATGTCAGCAAATACAGCAATATCTAACTCAACTCTGGCCTCCTGCCACCCGAGGTCTCAACCCCATGGTTACCCGAACCTGAAATAAGCGTCCCCAAACGTGGGGTGAGATCTCTAAACAAGAAATTCAGTAAGACAAGGGGTCCTCAAGGATCTTCCACCCCAAGCTCACTTACATGTGCAATATAAGTTCTAAAAGTAGTAATTTCCAGTATAAGTTCCAAAAGTATGCAGTGCAACAGATATCCATGCCATATGAGCTATCACTATTCTACTGGCCAGAGAAAATGCAGGAATACATCTATTGCCCACAAAGTAGTACAAGGAACATCGCTTGCACCTCACCCATAACCTTACCATGTTGTATGCGTCACATACTCAGGCTTACCGTATAGGTGGACCCACATGCATATCATAAAAGCACATTGCAAATAAAAGCTCAACAGCATTTCCAAAACATCAAAAGCATGTAACACAGCATGCATAAACCACATCCCTATGGGACATGGTGGAACCATAACATGGCTAAACCGAGGACACGAAAGCTTACCTTGCAAGCAATCAATCGAAGCTAAGAGTCCGACCACTCTCAAAGTCCAAACACAGTAGTATCACAATCTGTTATGGACCAATAATATAACATTAACCAAAGCTCATACGTATAAGCATAAAGACTACGTTTTCCTTTTACGGTTTATGTCTTAAGGCTTCCCACAAAGCCATAAGCCCTTAACCTCTTAGGTTTTGACTTAGTTAAGTTATTACAGAAGTATCACTTCATCAACTAAGGTCCATAAACCCATAGATCAGTTCTGTATGAACAATACCTCACTGTTCATCGAAATCCCAGAATATCCGGATATATGTCGGGGGCATATCCAGATATCCCATATTCGGATATCACAGAACCCCATATCCGGATATCAATATCCGGATACCATTTCTCGAACACATATCCGGATATTTCACGACAGAATGCAGTTTCTGCATTTCGTGAAAACATCCACCAAAGGTCCAACTTTTAACACTTATATACGTCCAAGGATCCATTTTTAAGCATATACAAGTTCACTTATGTGTTGGTTACTTCATTTTACCCATTAATGTAAGAACCCACACTGCTAATTAAAGAGATTAATTAAATAAATGTGATCATTAGGAAATAATTCCATGATTGACCCTAATAATTATTATGAGGCTCTAATAATTATGGTAAGTGGGTAATAATGTTGAAAGTCATTTTTCGGGCGAAAAGCGCAGATACCGGTTCTGCTACCCGGTATAAATGCGTACCGGTGAAGTATCCCGGAAAATTATAATAAGTGCATGATAATTACTAGAATAATAATTAGGACTTGTAAAACAAGTTTCAAGTCAAAATAATGAGATCTGATGCCAGAACTGATACTGGGAATGGAAAAGCGCGTACCGGAAAGGTGCTCCGAAAAATAAAATAAAAATATGACCAATCTTAGAAAAATGAGTAGGTTAAGATTCCAAAGTTTGGGATCAAAACCTTTTGCGTAGCTATTAATGCTAATACTGCGTGTTAAGTGGCCATGTGGCTATATATATTACTACCATTAGTGGGCACAAAACCCTAGAACCCTTATTTCCTAGGTGAGAGAATGGCTAAGCAGCTCCTTGTTACTGTTCCATTGCCTTTGTGCTCCATTTGGTGAACTTTGAAGCTTCCTCTTCCACTTCTCTTCATCTATACACTTGGTGTGAGTGAGAATCATCCTTGTGAGTGGGAAAGTGGCTTCATTTCTGAGTTAGAGGGTCAGTGTGAGGGAGGTTAGTTGCTGCCTTGGGTGTTTGGGTGTTGGTAAGCCATGATCATGGCATTTTGAGGTCCAAGTGGTGACCTTTGTTGAGAAGAACCAACCTTTGTGGTGCTATTTTCGTGCACCTTGTTAAGGCAGAGTTTTGGGAGCTGTTTGGTGAGCTCCAAGGGCCTTCTTGCTGAGCTTTAGGCTTGGGTAAGAGTTACCAACTTTGATCATGAGTTTTTATTGCTTAAAGGTGAAGTCTTAGCATGTAAATGGATAAAATGAAGTAACCAACACCTAAGAGAACTTGTATATGCTTAAAAATGGATCCTTGGACATGTTTAAGTGTTAAAAGTTGGACCTTAGGATTGGATATTCACGAAATGCAAAAATTGCATTCTGTCGTGAAATATACGGATATTTGTCGAGCAAATATCCGGATATTGGATATCCAGATATGGGGATCTGGATATCCGGATATTGTATATCAGGATATGGTATATCCGGATATGGTCAGTAAGATATCCGGATATTGCATATCCGGATATGTCCCAGAGGAATATCCGGATATTCTGGGATTTCGAAGAACAGTAGCTGCACTGTTCATACAGTAGGCTATTGGGGGTTGGTGAACCCTAGATTAAGGAAGTTGGACTTCTGTAATTAATGAACTAAGTCAGAATCATGTGATTAAGGGCTTATGGCTTTGTTGGAAGCCTTAAGACGTAAAATGTAATGAAAAAGTGTGGTCTTTAAGTTGTATGCTTGTGGTGCATATTTAATGATATATTATTAGTCCATAACAAATTGTGATACTGCTGTGTTTGGACTGTGAGAGTGGTTGGACTCTTGGCATGGATTGATTGCTTGCAAGGTAAGCTTTCGTGTCCTCGGTTTAGCCATGTTGTGGTTCCACCATGTCCCATGGGGATGTGGTTTATGCATGCTGTGTTACATGCTTTTGATGTTTTGGAAATGTTGTTGAGCTGTTATATGCAATGTTATGATATGCATGTGAGTCCACCTATACGGTAAGCCTGAGTATGTAGTACATACAATATGGTGAGGCTGTGGGTGAGGTGCAAGCGATGTTCCTTGTACTTACTATGTGGGTAATAGACGTATTCTTGTATTTTCTATGGCCAGTAGAATAGTGATAACTCATATGGCATTGGATATCTGTTGCACTACATACTTTTGGAACTTATACTGGAAATTACTGATTTTAGAACATATATTGCACATGTATGTGTGCTTGGGGTGGAAGATCCTTGAGGATCCTTGTCTTACTGAGATTTCTTGTTAGAGATCTCACCCCACGTTTGGGGACGCTTATTTCAGGTTCAGGAAACCCAGGGGTTGAGACTCCTAGTGACAGAAGGCCAGAGCTGAGTTAGATATTGTTGTATATGCTGACATGACTGGATATTAGCTGTTGTTTATGTTTTCTGTTATTTTCATGATATTGAGTTGAGACCGTTGTTGGGGCTATGTGCCTTATTTGGTGAGCATGGGGATTGTCCATGCCATATTGACTTGTCTTTATGTTTTCAGACATTAGTTGATTAAGGTATCAGGATATTGTCCGGACTACGTGTTGTAGATCCGTGACTTTAGATATTCACTTTATATTTATATATGAGGTATTCAGTTAGTTGTCTTGCAATTTACTTACAGGCGTTATTTTATGAAAATGAATAAGTAATTAACTTGGCTAAGGTTAATGATGTCATAATTGAAAAGAAAAAGTTACTCCGCATTTTAATTAAGCGTGGCTTAATACGATAGTATGTTAACAAATTGGATTAACACGGGCTGTTAAAATTTATGGTATCAGAGCACTTTCTAAGGAAAAGCATGTATGTATTGCAACAACTTAGGATGTTTCGTTGCATGTCTATCTTGTCTTCTCTCTTATTAGTGTGTATTATGATAATGCATATGTGACCACATGACGTGGGCCTGATCAACTCATTCTTTGTGTAACTTGTGCAGAGTCATGGTGCAACCAAGGAGGAACCAGGGTACGAGTGAGGATCAACCAGATCCTGTCCTAGCTGCATTGGCTGAGATGCAGGCGGCCTGACTAGCCGGCCAGGAGGCCATGAGGTTGGCATACCAGGCTATGTTGGACACCATTAGAGAGGCGAACAGGAGAGCCACTGCAGAGGTACTGGAGGATAACCGGATGGCAAACATGACGATGATGAGGGTCATGTTAGAGGAGTTGAGGGCTGGTCCTGCTGCTGGCCAGTGTCCTCCACCACCTCCACCGCCACCACCGCCTTCACCTAGTCACCAGAAGGACACCCAGAGTCAGATGGGTGAGGGTAGCCACCTGATGGGAGCTATGCAGGTCGTTCCTGTTTTGCTGAGGATCGAGATGAGATTGACCGCCGGCTGAATGCTTTCCGCAAGCATAAGCCACCTACTTTTGATGGGTCCTATGACCCTATTGCTGCTGCTAGATGGATCCAGGACCTGGACAAGATATTCTGGGTGATGCAGTGCTCCGAGCCACAAAAGCTGATGTTCGCCACGTACATGCTGGAGGGCGATGCCCATGAGTGGTAGACGAACACCTCCCAGGTGTTCGAGATGCAGGAGCATGTGATGACGTGGCTATTCTTTGAGGATTGCTTCCTTGGTCGATACTTCCCATATGACGCTAGGGAGAGGAAGTAGGGAGAGTTCGACAGGTTGGTGCAGGGCTCGTTGTCTGTTGACGAGTACCTCGCCAAGTTTAACGAGCTGGTCAAGTTTGCTCATTTTTGGATGACGAGGCGAACTCCTATTTTCTTAGCTGGTAAGTTCCGTACGGGACTTAATGAGGACATTGCTGGTCACCTTGCTGGTTCTGCTTCGAGAGACTTCGGGGCTCTGGTGCAGCAGTGTCGTGATATTGAGGATTTCTGCAGCGCAAGTAAGGCCAAGATTGAGGTGCCACAGGGTACTGGTGGTTCCACTTCCGGGAGATAGGAGAATAGGCTAGGTTTACTTGTGAAAACCCTAAGGGAGAATAATGCCCCTTTGTGCGCATAAGAGAGTTGATTAGTAGGGAGAGAATGAGAGGATTTTCCTCAGTTGAAAATCCCTCAAGATGTGCGCATAGTTGGAGGAGTTGTTGCAATTCAAAATTGCCAACAACCTTCCATTTGAGTCCTCATGAGATTAGGTCCTTATCCTTTCATGATTCTGACCTAATGGTCATCATATGACCACTCACTTATGCGCCCCACTCAGTCCCAAAATGATTCCAGATACGTTGAGTAGTTGCATTCAAATTTGAACCAACTAACTCACTGATTCTCTCAACCAACCAAGTCAGAATTGGAGCACATTTACCTGACAAGATGACACTCATTAGCAACTAAAGTGGCACACCATTTACTTATTGGATGAGAAAAAATATCTTCTCTTGATGCAAGGGATTTGTTCTAACAAGATCTCATCTTATCCTTTTGTTATGAAACAACTTTTCATAGCCAATTCAAATTCGAATTCAAACACTTGAATTCAAATGTTCAAACATTTAAATTCAAAATTCAAATTCAAAATTCAAATCTCAAAATCCAAATTCAAAATTCAAAATTTAAATGTTTGATAATTAATTTAACTAAGTAAATTAATTAGTGATGTCTTGGACCATCCAAGCCCATTACATGATCCATGCGCTCTCTTCCCTTCAGGTGGGCTTCCAAACAGCTTCTTGGGCTAACAACTATTATCAGGCCCAATACCTTTAAAGCTAGTTCATCATGACCACAAGGTGTTAGTGTGTGACCCATTAGGTCCAACATAGCCTCTGACATAAATGGACTCGGGCCCAACAAGCCCGCAACCCAATTAATGACAACACAGAGCACTAGCAATGCTTTGTTTCCCCAGAGCTAGTCAGATTAATGACTTGATCATCCTATTACACATATTTGGTTACCATATGTATTTCCCTTCGTCTCGGTTATCTTCCCATTAACCTAGGGTAAGGAAATGTATTAACCCCTGCGGTTTAAGGTAAGCTTTATTCGAAATAGGGAATCTTTAATTTACTAACTCTAAAGGCAGATCATCTCATGATCTCTTTTACTATGCATAGATTCCTGAGTCCCTGTAAATGTCATCCCGATTTCTCCAGTTTACAGATAACCTAATCTCTCATAGAGATTTGACGAATTCCTTCAGCTTATCACCCTAGCCCTGTGCTCTTTCAGGACATGCCCAACAGTATACCTATGAGTCTCCATGTTTCAGGAAGACGAGGCATACAATCAAAGCATGCGTTCTAGAACACAGTCTAGGTAATAACCTCTGTTTTAAGGAAAGACATACCCAAATATAAAGAGACTCCTCTAATGATATTATCTGTGAGATTTCCTCATAGAGTCTCTTTTTGGGTCTGTTCAGTGCGAGTTATACTCTTATAGGTCCATCCATGACTTTAGCTAGGGCATTTCCATATCTGTAGCACATGAGGTCTTTACCTTGTATCCATATACAAGTAGATAAATTGTGTTAGTCTTACCCGAGATCACTGATCCCCAATCTCAGTGTCTCTAGACTAGGAACATAAAATTAGGAATAAACGTGTGATATCCTTGAATCCTCATGATCATGATCTCATCACAGATAGTCAAGAGATACCTATTCTATTCCAAGGGGTTTATCCAGTTTGTTCATATAATATTAACAATAATATCGAGACATAATATGAAACTGGATAAAGAGTGCTTTTATTCATTTGCGACAAAAAAAGTTCTACATCTAGTGTCTTGTATTTAATCAAAAGATTATCTCTAGGACACCCATGTACTAACAAGCTCCTACTTGGCTTAGAGCCAATCAGACCTAAGTCATATACCCAAAGCCTCTTAATGACTATCATGTTTTCTCTGAGAAACAGCCTTTGTCAGAGAATCGACCAGGTTATCATCTGTGGGAACATAATCTATCTTTACATCATTCTTATCAATGATTTCTCTAATCAGGTGATATCTGCGGAGCATGTGTTTAGATATTTGATGAGATCTAGGTTCCTTTGAATGTGCAATGGCTCTAGTGCTTTCGCAAAGCAACTGTATGGGCTCATTTACGCTCGGAACCACCCTTAGTTCAGGTATGAACTTCTTGATTCACACGGCCTCCTAAGCCGCTTCTAAAGCAGCTATGTATTCAACTTCTGTCGTTGAATCTGCTTTTGTATCCTGCTTGGAACTCTTCCAAGATACTGCCCCACCATTTAAGGTGAACACGAACACTGATTGTGACTTACAGTCATCTTTGTTACTTTGATTGCTGGCTTCAGTGAACCCTTTCACTGTTAGCTCATTAACCCCACCATAGGCTAGAAACGCATCCTTAGTTCTTCTTAAGTATTTAAGGATGGTTTTGACTGCCGTCCAGTGACCCTCTCCAGGGTCAGACAGATATATGCTCATAATTCTCAAAGCAAATGAGATATCTGGTCTCGTACATATCATGGCATACATGATGGATCCAATAGCCGAAGCATATGGAATTCCACTCATGTGATCCTTCTCAGGCTGTGACTTAGGACACATAGCCTTTGAAAGGTGTACCCCATGACTGAGGGAAGAAAACCCCTTTTTGACCCTTCCATGCTAAACCTCTTTAGCATCTTGTCAACATACGTGGATTATGATAAACCCATCAGCCTCTTAGATCTATCTCTATAGATCTTTATACCAAGTATAAAGGCTGCTTCTCCCAAATCGTTCATGGTGAAGTTTTCTGAAAGCCACTCTTTCGTTATTTTAATGTGGGGATGTCATTTCCTATTAGCAATATTTCATCTACATAAAGTACCAGGAAGACGACATTACTCCCGCTAACCTTCCTGTAAACACAAGGTTCTTCCTCGTTCTTGATAAAACTGTTACTCTTAACGACATCATCAAAATGTATATTCCAACTCCTTGATGCTTACTTTAGCCCATATATCGACCTTTATAGTTTGCATACCATATGCTCCTGATCTTTAATTTCAAAGCCTTCAGGTTGTGTCATGTACACTCCCTCCTTCAAGAACCCATTCAAGAATGCGGTCTTGAGATTCATTTGCCAAATTTCATAGTCGTGGTATGCTGCTATTGCAAGCATGATCCTAATAGATTTGATCATGGCAACTGGTGAGAAAATCTCATCATAGTCAACTCCTTATCTTTGACGATACCCTTTCGCCACCAACCTAGCTTTGTAGGTCTGAACGTTGCCATCTGCATTAGTCTTTCTTTTAAAGACCCATTTGTTTCCGATAGGAACTATTCCTCGCGGTTTAGGAACCAAGGTCCATACCTTGTTTAGATACATCAAATCCATTTCAGATTCCATGGCTCCAAGCCATCTAGAAGAGTCAACATCCTTGACTGCCTCTTCGTAGTTACTTGGTTCATCATCCTCAACAGTTTCCTGATTCTCAATCACAAACCCATACCTCTCAGGTGGGTGGATGACCCTCGTAGATCTACGGAGTTGTGTGTTTACTTCTCCATTGGAGAATGTCACCTGCGAAGCAAACTCGGGTTCCTCAATCTGTTCATATGGTTCTTGAACTTTTTCAAGATCAATCTTACTCACACTGCCTCCTTGAGAGATCAAATCCTTCTCAAGGAACTTAGCATTCTTTGACACAAACACCTTGTGCTCATCCATGAAGTAGAAGTAGTATCTGTTAGCATATGGGTGTCCTAGAGACAATCTTTTGATTAAATAAAGGACACTAGATGTAGAACTTTGTTTGTCGCAAATAAATAAAGCACTATTTATTCAGTTTCATATTGTGTCTCGATATTACTGTTAATATTATATGAACGAACTGGATAAACCCCTTGGAATAGAACAGGTATCTCTTGAGTATCTGTGATGAGATCACGATCATGAGGATTCAAGGATATTGCATGTCTATTCCTAATTATACGTTCCTAGTCTAGAGACACTGAGTTTGGGGATCAGTGATCTCGAGTAAAGACTAGTACGACTTATCTACTTGTATATGGATACAAGGTAAAGACCTCATGAGCTGCAGATAAGGATATATCTTAGCTAAAGTCGTGGGTGGACCTATAAGAGTATAGCTCGCACTGAACAGACCCAAAAAGAGACTCTATGAGGAAATCTCACAGATAGTGTCATTAGAGTAATCTCTTTATGTTTGGGTATGTCTTTCCTTAGACCAAAAGTTATTACCTAGACTGTGTTCTTGAAGGCATGTTTTGATTGTATGCCTCGTCTGCCTGAAACATGGAGACTCATAGCTATACTGTTGGGCGTGTCCTTAAAGGGCACAGGGCTAGGGTAATAAGCTGAAAGAATTCGTCAAATCTCTGTGAGAGATTAGGTTATCTGTAAACCGGAGAAATCGGGATGACATTTACAGGGACTCGGGAATCTATGCATAGTAAAAGAGATCATGAGATGATCTGCCTTTAGAGTCAGTAAATTGAAGATTCCCTGTTTCGAATAAAGCTTACCCTAAACCGCAGGGGTTGATACATTTCCTTACCCTAGGTTAATGGGAAGATAACCGAGACGAAGGGAAATACATACGATAACCAAATATGTGCAATAGGATGATCAAGTCATTAATCTGACTAGTTCTGGGGCAACAAAGCATTGCTAGTGCTCTGTGTTGTCATTAATTGGGTTGTGGGCTTGTTGGGGCCAAGCCCAGTTATGTCAGAAGCTAAGTTGGACTTAATGGGTCACACACTAACACCTTGTAGTCATGATGGACTAGCTTTAAAGGTATTGGGCCGAATAATGGTTGTTAGCCCAAGAAGCTGTTTGGAAGCCCACCTAAATGGGTGGGTGGTGCATGGAGCTTAGTAATGGGCTTGGATAGTCCAAGCCATTACTAATTAATTTAATTAGTTAAATTAATAATCAAATATTTGAATTTTGAATTTTGAATTTTGAATTTGAAATTTGAATTTTGAAATTTGAATTTGGAATTTGAATTTCGAAATTCGAATTTTGAATTTGAAATTTGAAATTGGAAATTTGAATTTTGAAATTCGAATTTTGAATTTGAAATTTGAAATTTTGAATTTTGAATTTTGAATTTGAATGTTTGAACATTTGAATTCAAGTGTTTGAATTCGAATTTGAATTGGCTTTGAAAAGTTGTTTCATAACAAAAGGATAAGACAGGATCTTATTGGAGCATATTCCTTGGATCAAGAAGCATCTTTGGAGCACTTCCTTGGGCTGTTTGGTGCGCAAGTTTAAGTGATAAGATGTCATCTTATCACTTAAAACAAAGCTCCATTCAGATTTGGTGGTTGAGGGAATCAGTGGGTGAGTTGATTCAAATTTTGAACGCAACTACTCAATATATTTGGACCCCTTCTAGGGCTGAATTATGCGCATGAAAAGTATACTATATGATAGTTTATGAATTTAAGTTTAAATTATTTTGAACTTAATTTCATGTGGATAAGATTGGAGGTTGTTGGCAAAATTGGTTTTGCAACAGCTCCACCTTATCCTCCCTGTTCCATGCGCAAACTTCAAAGATTTTTGAAAGTTGGTTTTCATTTTGAATGAATTAAAATTCCCTCTTCCTCTCATAAAGGTGTGCGCATATATACAGCCTCCTCACCTTAGGGTTTTGTCAATAAAAAACCTAGCCAACTCTCCTCCATCTATGCATCATTCTGTAGGGTAGTTCACTACACCTTTTCAAACAGAATACCTAGCCTCCACCTTCACCACTTGTGCGCATAGCAAGCCTCACTGTGGTGTTCATCTGGTGGCTTTCAAGAAAGGGTTCTTGCATCATTGACGAACGGTGGTGTGGATCACCATTAGAGGGTTTGAACCCTTCAAGCCTGACATCTGATCTCCCTGACTGATCAGGCCAAAAACAAGTTAACATCATGCTGTCTTAAAGCATGAACCTATGTGTGCATATATGTTCCGCCGTAAAATTTTTGTTTTACACCTTACATGCATCGGCCTTCAAAGGCCAGTTTACTTTCAGTATCCCTTAGAACCTTGGGATACCCCATAAATAGACATTTAGTACTCTCAGCACTAAGCTTGTCTGATGCCAACGCTTTAACATAAGCTGGTGATCCCCATACCCGGGTTGGGTCTCTTACCATTCCATATCTTATATGGTGTGGTCTGAACAGATTTAGACGGTACCCTATTTAGAAGGTATGTCGTTGTGTCTAAGGTATTTCCCAAAATGATTTTGGAAGTTGTGTCTCACTCATCATAGACCTAACCATGTTTAACAAGGACCTGTTTCTCCTATTGGAGACACCATTTTGGTGTGGTGTGTAAAGTACAGTAAACTGCGAGAGAATTCCATTTTCTCTCAGATAATCCCGAAACTCGTGGCTCAAATATTCACCATCACGATTTGATCGCAATGACTTAACCATCTTGCCACGTTATTTCTCTACTTTATCAGTAAATGAAATAGGAGTATCCTCCTCTAGCCTCAATAGACATTGGGCCATATACATCACAATGAATGAGTTCTAATAACTCACTAGCCCTATGAATCTCAAGCCTTTTGGGCTTTTGACGAATCATTTTCCCAGCTAGACAAGATTCACATTTTCAATAGGATTCCAAATCCTTGGAGTCTAGGTATGCATCTCTATGTATCCTAGACAATCTTGTTTCATTTATGTGCCCTAGTCTATAGTGCCAAAGATATGATTGATTATCTATCCTAGGTCATTTCAGATCTATGTTGAGCACTTTAGTTCCCATTTCAAAAGCATACAAGCCATTTATTAAAGAAGCGTACCAAAACAATATCATTCAAAAAGATAGAAAACGTACCATCCTTAATAATGAGAGCAAAACCATCTTGTTCTAAACAAGAAATAATGTTTCTTGAAATGTCGGGAACATAAAGACAATTATTCAAATGCAATAAGGTGGCCGTAGGCTAATGAGGTCGGTATCTCCACCAGCATGAGCAGCAACTCTTACTTCATTACCTGCGCGGCGGTCCACCTCGTTCTTCTCCAATCTTCTAGGGCTTTTAAGCACTTGCAACACATTGCAGATTATAAGAACCACAACCGGTATCCAATACCTATGAAGTAGGATTAGCACAAGAATAATTTATCTCAATCATATGAATACCTAAGGTAGAAGCATCACCATGCTCCTTCACACTCTTTAGGTAGTCTAGTCAATTCCTCTTCCAATGGCCATTTTTGCCAGAATGGAAGCACACAACATCGCTTTTGTCCTTGGGTGCACCCTTACCTTTCTCTTTGCCCTTTTTCTTATTGGGTTTTCCTTTGGGCTTAAGGGAGTTTCCTTTTGCAGGCTCCTTGCCCTTACCCTTGGCCCTTTCAGGCCCACCAATCAGAAGAGCTTGTGTCTCATCCTTCTTGATAGACATTTCAGCAGTTGTTAACATCCTTAACAACTCTGGCAAGCTCACAAGCATCCCATGCATGTTGTAATTCATTATGAATTCACTGAAGGAAGCAGGAAGTGATGATAGGACTAAGTTATTAATTAATTCAGCATCCATTGTGAACCCTAGACCCTCTAGCTTCTCAATGAGTGCCATCATCTTCAGTACATGGTGGTTAAAACACATGCCTTCAGTCATCTTGCACAGGAACAATTCCCTAAAGGTATCATACCTCTCATGTCTGCCTTTAATATCATACAACTCCCTGAGATGCAGGATAATATAGGGGGCATCCATATGCTCGTGCTGTTTACGCAGTTCAGGCGACATGGATGCCAGCATGATGGAACAAGCCAACACATTATCATCTATGTGTTGCTTGTGGGCCTCGAAGTCAAATTCCGCGAACCCATCTTCCCATTCCTTAGGCACAATAGGTAAATCAGTGTCAAGGACATAAGCTATCTTTTCGGTCTTAAGAACAATTCTTAAGTTCTTATACCAGTCCATAAAGTTTGAACCGGTCAGTTTATTCGTATCAAGAATTGAACGCAGTGGCAGTGGATTAGTCATACTAAAAAGTGAAAAAGATGTAAAGATGATTTTTAGTTAATATACGGACATGTAGTTAAAAAACAAATTATTAATGACTTTAAATAATTTTCCCCTCCCACTATTTTATCTAAGTCAATGACCCTTACCATTTGACTTAGGGTTAATCTACTTTTAGATTTTACCTTAGTGGGATTAAGAGTGCGATTATTTATTTTAATCTTCATCTGAGACCGCAAGATTAATTTAAATAATGGGTTGATCCTTATCAATAGTATCTCATACCCTCTCTTAACATTAAGTTGATAACTCCTTGTCACTTAGTGATGCATCTCATGCAACCAACCTAGCACCATTACCCTAAGCACATAAGTCCGGCTGAGCCTGCAACTTATGTCTCAGTTAAGCATTAACCAGCACCCCAAGTGTCTCACACTTCTAACACTACTCTAGCTCAACGAAACAGTGGGTCCCAGCTGAGTTGTGGAGCATCACTATGTAGAAGAGGTTTGAGTAGTGTTGGTGCTGGGAGGTAATCATACGCTTAATAATTTGTTCCTTTTAAGGGTTCCTTTTATTCATGGTTTTTTAGGTCTCATCAAACGCATGTTGTAAGTTATCATGCTAGTCGTAACCTATGTCAAACATCTATCGGTTTACACTAGTCGCAATTGGACGAAAATAATAAACATACAAACGCGGTTTGTCCAATTCATGCATACTAGACGTTCTAAGCATACATGCAAATAAACAATTTATTTGAGACAGTCATGGTGCTCGCGCATTTGTCCATCTTGCTTCTCAAGCAACGGCCGCTTGTCGTCTATACACCACTAGCCTAATTCTCTAATTACATATAATTAAAGAAATTCCAAAACATCTTTGGAGGGACAAATTTAAAATTACAAAAACTTGAAATTCAAATTACAACTCTAATTAAACAGAGCAAATTACACATTAATTTAAATTTGAGATTTCAAATCGGGCACCATGACCGTCCCCTTCTTTTTTGTACCTGAAAGATTCAAAAACTTGCAAGCACAAAACATCATATTATCTCATAACATGTTTTCACATATATTTTGATATTTAACATTTAAACATCAAAATAAAATCAAGATTCAAATTATCTTAATTTTTCTCTTGATGGCCGAATATATAACAATTTTATAATTCAAATTTTGTTAATTCTTTCTCAAAGAAAACAAAATTAAACCATGCATGCAGCCATAAAACCTTTCATGGCCAAATCATATATGCATGTATATGATAAATTTTTTCACAAAAATTTCATGCTATGCTCATGATACAATTAATGGAGAAAAATAAGAAAACAATCAAGATATTCCAAGTACCCTTCATGGCCGAATCATCCCTTTCAAAAAGGGTGTTTCCTTTTAAAACTTTTGTAACACCCACTCTTGTATGCATCCAAGAGGGTTGTTTGCTAATCGTATTAGAGTCGCAGCGGTATAGGGCTAAAAAAATAATCTTTATCGAATAACATTTAAATTTGAGACTTTGAAAATGTTCAGATTTGATTCTCATATAAATAACTTGAGAAAGATGAAATCATTTATCAAACATAGAAAATTTCCTTGACAAAACCCTTTGCTGAATTTTCCATACTTTTCAGAAAACCTTGCTGCCTTGAAAAATCTGTATAAAATCGAATTCAACTTCAATAAAAAATATTTCAAGCTTCTGAAAAACTAGACATCCGGGGCGTCGCGTACATATAAATTATGCGCGATTCAGAGGTGAATAGCCCCACGGAACAGAACACACAAGATGCTTGCGAATTCTGTCCGTTTTCTGAAAACAGCTGTATGACGAAGCTCATTAAATTTAGCACAGATTTCGTGTAAAAATAAAACCCGTGTAATCTGAAAGTACATTTCTGGGGCTTCGCGTGCATATTAATTATGCCTCATTTGAAGGTCCGTAGCCCCGGAACGACAACATTTAAGTTGCTCCCAAAAATCAGTTTTCAACATACACGGCCCTTCAATTCATAGTTCAGAATCTTGACTGTTCCAAAACATTTTCAGAATTTCCCCAATAAAATAAACAACATGTGAACCCAAACTAAAATAATAGTCCAACTATAAATCATCTCCTTCACATAGTACAGTCATCCAAAATATCATAACAGCCAACAATCCAGCTAATAGCACAAATGGTAGCACAAGTAACAAGCATCTTTAAATCAAACCTTCCTGTATTCTTTCGTCATCCTGCCATTTTACATCAAGAAAAACAGCAGCCCCAAAGGGGTGAGAATAATCCCAGTAGTGTGGCAACAAAACCAATAACGTAATAGTATTAAACTAGGCACAAAATCATAAACAGTCACTTCAACATATCCTGTTCCTTGTCCTTTTCCTTTTCATCATATATACATATATTGCGTATATAAAGCCTTCCTTTTTGCGCTCTTAGCACCGTCGTGCACGCAATACACAGTGGATGTCCCATAATTGGCACCCTCTTGGTGGATACCAACTGTGGCCTATGCGGACTGATGCCAAGTGTCCCATACCCTGGTACCGGAGGGATGCCTATATGATGCGTGCTCAAACACATGGTCCTGTACATAACTATTCTAAATTGCAAGGCTATATGATTTTGGTACATGCATGCCATGCTATGCTTTCACACACAAAGCGTAAAAATAAATGCGGTATGATGTAAGATGCATGCTTATATACTTTTCATATACGTTATGCTGCCACATAACAACTTTACCTCCTAATCATATTGCCATTAAGGCATATTCATGGCAGAATACTTTCATCATAAGGAACATAATAATTTCATGGAATATGGAGCATCATGTTACAACTTCATACACTAGTCAATAGTCACATTAGGTAATATCGCCTAACACTTACCTCAAGTCTTTAACATTCTTTTATCAAAACATCACCAATCAGACAACCAAATATCAATCAAGCAGTCCAATGAGCATGGATCTTGTGCACCTAATCAAATAGATATATAAACATATCCAATCAGAATTTATCACATATACTTACTATACATTACATAGCTTTCCCATTCTCCTAGTTCTTTAGTTCATAATCGGTTTCCAAGTCCATATACCAAGCGGATTTTATGCCGTAATATTAATTCACCGATTGTCCTTAATTTACAAAACCCAAGGTAATTCACACATGCACATTCGGTCTTCAATCATTAATTAGGTGCTTAATATATTTAGTGTGTTTACTATACGTTGCATACAATTTCCATTACTTTAGGTACTTGGGTTATAATTGAACTTCATGACTCTCAACAAAATAAATCTCATGACTTATGTTTGGTCTCCTTACTCATGCACAAGTGCCAAAAATCCACAACTCTATATACAAATAGGTTCGGTTTTTCATTATCCATATGTGCTTATAATATTATCATTTTACATAGCATGCCCTACATGATTTTAGAGGGCATTAGTGAGGCTTAAGAATGCTGTCTACATGGGTTGTCAAAATGTACAAGGCTTAACAATTCCTAAGTCCAAAGGATAGTCCATAGGGTTGATAAGGGTCATTTTTCCAACTTCTTCAAATTTGGTTTTAAGCCAAAACTTAGGTACACCATATTTTCATTTCACAAAGCACCTCCCCAATTAACTAGCGTAGCACACTTAAGCCTTTAACAGGCTGATTACTTCCCATTTTATTAGCTAACTAACATAATCATTTCAAGGACCTACACATGCAGGTTCGATTTTGGCCCACAATGAGAGTGCTACACTTATCATTTACATAATAACTCCTACACATGCAAGATCACATATTTTTGGTTCTCTTCAAAGACGGTTCAAGGCTGTTGAGGAGCTCTATTTCCAGCTCCCAAAGAAATCAATTTCAGTTTGCATAAACTAGTTTCATGGTTGTTCACAAAATCGTTTTAAGGCCTACATGCCTTACATTCTAGGGCTGTTTTAAGAAGGCAGAATCTAAGGGAAGTAAATAGCCCAAATAAAATGTTCTCCAATTCTTGTAGTTTAACCGGTTCTCATAGTTCCTAGACTAGGTAGATTTTCTGACTGAAAGCTAACACACCCATCTATTAACAATGAAGCATCCACATGCTCTAATACACCCATGTTCGGTATGGACCGTTAGAAGTGTTCATAATTTATTCTATTTTATAACCATTTCTACACTGCCTAATGTGCGTTTAGAGGACTCCTAAGTATGCTGTACACCTAAGTCTCATACATGTAAAACCTACTAATTGGTTAATCAAATGGCAGCCCAATAATAAAGAAACTATCTCCAAGCTCACAAGGTTAAGCCTTACGATTTACCTATGCAATGTCATGGCTGTTCAAAGAATTGCAATAAAGAAATGAATGACAGAGAAATCTTGCACCTTTTAGCATAAATACACCAACCGAATAGAGAGGGGAAAAGGGTTAAAATTTTGATCCTTACCTCATTGTAAGTACCTCAGCATCCACCACTCAGCCAAGGGACAATCATTAAACCTCTGCTCTAGACTCTTTACACTCCACTCCCAACATTTTCAGCTACAAGTAGGAGAAATCCCTTTAGAGACCGAACAGAGTAGGATGAGACCAAGAAGTAAGGAAGCACCATACTTCCTTGAATTGGCTGAACCGTGTACAAGAAAAATAGAAAATTAATGCTAAGCTTGGTTCACGGTTTGCATGTAGTGGAGAGGCAGTACCAAATCGGATCAGACCATGGGCATGCAGGGAGAAACTTCATCAGAATCGAGCAATTAGGAAGAACAAGGAAAAGATAAACATCTTGCCTTCTTTCTTGAGGGTATTCAGCCGAATAGTGGAAAAGAGGGCAAGGGAACTTGTGTGAGGCTTTCTCCTTAAAGAGCTCGCGGTTTAGGTACAAATGATGTAGGGAATAAAAAAAAAATATGTAAGCTAAGAAGCTCGTAGCTTGGCCGAAGGTGTGGAGGGAGAGGAAGGTTAGTTTGGTTGATTAAGTTTGTTGTGCATTCTGAATAAGTGGGCAGAATTCTCGTAAGGCTCCTCCACACTCACGCATAGGTAGGGAGGAATGGTGTAGTTGAATCCTAGCTTAGATCAAAGGACAACAATTCAGTTTGATTACTCTTATTGTGCGCATAAGGAACGGTGGTGAAGAAGATTAGGGTGATTATCTTTTACCCAATGAATGGCCATGCATTCAGATTACATTGTGATTAGTTAAAAGGTTAATTAGACTAGGGCTGATTTAGTTTCCTCTCCATTGCTTTGGGCCGTAAATTAAAATGCTAGGTAGAGGCCCAATTTCATCATCTAAAGCACCTTATCTTATCCATATTATAGTTATTTATTTAGTTACTTTTCTAGCCCCTCTAATCATTACTTAGAATATATATATTACAATTAAGTTAATCCTATCCTACACTTAAATGTAGTTAAATTTCCTGGTGTGTGTCCACTTCCCCAATTGTACTTTAAATATTTTCCTAATAATTATTATTACATGTTTCCGCTAAGTAGTAGCTAGATTTTCTACCTATGATGTAATTAACTTAATACTATCCCTTCTTGACTAGTATTTCAAATTCTTAAAATACATAAACACTCACTTATAATTTCCATCAAAATGATTTTCCTAATTAAATTAACTCCACTCTAAACGTAATTTTAATTCGAGTTTCAAGCATGCTACACACCCCTAACTGCAAGTTATGTAGTTTCCTAATTTTTGCAGGATGTTACACTCTCCCCACCAAATTTGAAGTTTGCCCCCAAACTTCGTCCTACTATTCCAATACTATTCCAGTCGAATGTCAAACAAAATTACATTAGTGACAGAACTTAGATTACATTTAGCTGAACATCTATAGCAGTCATCAATTAATTCAAAGTAGTACAAAAAAAACTATACTTGACATGTTCGTCAGACAATATATATATAAAAATTTCATTTGCATGGTAAGGAATCAAATTCTTCCTAAGCTTATTCATAACAACGGATTTTTGGTTTCTATTCAAGCAACGTTAAAGACTATACTGCAACAAGGACGAAGTAAAACTAACCAAGAACTCCAATACATAATCTTAATCAATTAAGACTCCATTTATCCCTAAATCATAATGGGGCTCAGGGCTTTATTACAGAATTAATTGACAACTAACAAATCCATTCGAACAATATTTCTTCACTATATAAATTTTATACTTGATGGTTGACAGAAACCAAACAACCACACTGGAACAAAGATTAGGTGAAACCGCATATTATTTCACTAAGCAAGAATTTCTAATTATCCATTACCTTATTACTTATGTTCTTCGTTTCTTTATGTGGGTCAATATCAATACATGCCATACTCTTACTAATACACCTGCTATACTTGCTCAACTGAAAATTGCATGCAATTACCTAACAAGTGCCCTTAAAATTTTATGCATGATAGGTTGAGGGTCAACAATTTAGTTTACAAGGTTACTTCACAATTGGTCACACAAATATTTTTTTTTTACAATACTGAATTATACAAATTTTAAAACAACTGGATATACCTGTCTATTACTTGTACAGACAAAGGACTAATTAACTAGGACCATCAATAACCGTTATTTTATCCTTTCAGTTTACATAGTACACTTTAGCTTTTCGCCAGCTTCCTATTTACTTCTTACATATGACAAAATTCAATTCAGTAACACCTCATAACTACTTTCCCGACTCGACAAACATCACGGCAGAATTTCACAATTTAATGGTCTACAGAAAACTAGCAAATAAAACAGAATGCATCATATTCCAAATTACAATGTAGAGGGGTCTTCATAAATTACAAAATTCCATCACGAACAAAATTCCTTTAAAGTTCTCATTTTCTAAAACCTTAGTCCATCACTATAGAGGTATAAAAATTTACAGCATCAATTAAGTTAACAACACAATATTTACTACTATCTTGCAGAAAAGGGATTGCACTGATGAGTAGTGCTTTTGTCTAGAGCTTTGGGTTTAAGAGATACTTCTAATAACTCTAACTATGGAGCTGACTTAAGGACGCGAGTAGGGATACTAGGATTTCAAGGTTCTAACTTCTAATTGCCATGATTACAAGAGGTGTTAAATTTGTTCATTTATTCTGTAGCTACTATCTAATATTTTTCTAAAATCAAATGTGACCAAGTCTATCCTTTTACAATGTACTCAACAAAATCAGTATACCGAGCAGTCATGTATGCAGCTAATTAATTCTAACATGTTTTTCGTACATGTCACGTAAGGTGGTACCTCTGATACAGTTCGCCAAAACACCCATATGAGGAAACTTCCTCGAGCTTTCTGCTGTCCTAGGTACCTTGGATGTAATTGACTCCACTGCTCAGAGGATCCAGTAACATGACATGAACTTTCTAATCATACACATTACAAATTGAACAGATACCAATCATAATCCATCAAATAGACCAGGCTTTCATAATTCAAATGCATAAAACCACACTTTAATTCCATTTCAACATAAAATAAAATTCACAAAAATCAAATGCTCAAACAGAACAGTTAACCCAACCAGATTCACAAAAATAAAAGAGTCTCCTGTATCAATTAGATTATAATAGAACACACGCATCCAAATCATAAAACACCTATAATTTCTTGAGCACAGCACCCAAACCGATTTTAACTAAGCATTACTACTATATTGTTCACATTCTAGACGGTTAAAACAATTTAAGCAATTCATAAACTCGAGGTCTGATATATTACCAAAAATTTAATTTCAAATACTTCTTTTTAATTGCTATACCCAACAAGCTGATACCCCAAATAAGTTTTCACAATTTCAATTTATCAAACCGATGACTCCTCATTCAATTTCTATCCTGACAAGCAACCCCAAAATAAAATTTTTCATGTATTCGATTTATCAACAGAGATCACTCACTTTTAATACAATCTTAAACATCAATTCATTACTACGTCCATTCATATGGTTCTACAAAATTTAGCTTGCCTATTCCGATTATTCAAATCATTCCCTAGATTAGATTCTCACGTAATTTCAAACATATGTACCAAAATCACCAAACAAAACTTTTTCATTAATTAATTTTCGGTGTTTGATAGTTTGATACTACCGTGTTACCGGAGAATGTGTTGGCCAGACCCATTCCCAGTCACAGCTGGAGTATCATCTCATCACACACTGGGAATCGTCAAATTCCATACTTTGTTATTTATTCTTCCTTCAGGCATTATTCAATTACAACCTACTACACATCAGACTTCTCTCTTGAGGAGGTTTTCGTGTTTCATAGATAGTAATTCTACTTTCATCATGCCAAGCAACGAGCGGATCCTACTCACTGCATGACATACACGACAGTAGTCTCAAAATTGAAACACGGTTCCCACTTCAGGACAGAATCTCAAACAATCACTCACAACATTATACCATTCAAACAAGTCAATTCAACTGCAACATAACAAAATCAACCAACTCTTGCATAATTCAGTGACAACAACTATTCAGGTCAAATATTTCCATAAATAACATAAACAGTAGAATAACACAAAGCATAAACTAAAGCAATACATAGTATTCAACTACTTGAACCACATCCAAAAATCAACTGCAAGACAGATCAATCCAATTTAACATATCAGATTCAATTATTTATTTAGATTACACTTATCACTGCATAAACCGACCTCTACACATCAAGTCAACAGCAAAACAAATCCTTACAATACAGCCTAATACATCAGATAACCAAGCACTACATCATACAGTCATCAAGAGTCAAACTGCTCCAAGCAAGTTAATTTCAACGACTGTGAGTAAACAATACCACAAGAGGATTTCAGTACATCTCAGTATAATTCTAATATTTCAATTATATTAACTCTCACAATTTAGCGGAATAATTCAGCACGTGCCAAACATGATTCAGACAATCTAGTAATTTAATCCTAACAATCAGCAACCAATAAACGGTTCAACAGCTAAATTCAACAGCAATGATTAAACAAACATATACAAACAACAACCAATACAACAATTACACACAAACACCTTGAATCGAAACTGCTCTGATACCATTTAGTGTAACACCCACTCTTGTATGCATCCAAGAGGGTTGTTTGCTAATCGTATTAGAGTCGCAGCGGTATAGGGCTAAAAAAATAATCTTTAACGAATAACGTTTAAATTTGAGACTTTGAAAATGTTCAGATTTGATTCTCATATAAATAACTTGAGAAAGATGAAATCATTTATCAAACATAGAAAATTTCCTTGACAAAACCCTTTGCTGAATTTTCCATACTTTTCAGAAAACCTTGCTGCCTTGAAAAATCTGTATAAAATCGAATTCAACTTCAATAAAAAATATTTCAAGCTTCTGAAAAACTAGACATCCGGGGCGTCGCGTACATATAAATTATGCGCGATTCAGAGGTGAATAGCCCCACGGAACAGAACACACAAGATGCTTGCGAATTCTGTCCGTTTTCTGAAAACAGCTGTATGACGAAGCTCATTAAATTTAGCACAGATTTCGTGTAAAAATAAAACCCGTGTAATCTGAAAGTACATTTCTGGGGCTTCGCGTGCATATTAATTATGCCTCATTTGAAGGTCCGTAGCCCCGGAACGACAACATTTAAGTTGCTCCCAAAAATCAGTTTTCAACATACACGGCCCTTCAATTCATAGTTCAGAATCTTGACTGTTCCAAAACATTTTCAGAATTTCCCCAATAAAATAAACAACATGTGAACCCAAACTAAAATAATAGTCCAACTATAAATCATCTCCTTCACATAGTACAGTCATCCAAAATATCATAACAGCCAACAATCCAGCTAATAGCACAAATGGTAGCACAAGTAACAAGCATCTTTAAATCAAACCTTCCTGTATTCTTTCGTCATCCTGCCATTTTACATCAAGAAAAACAGCAGCCCCAAAGGGGTGAGAATAATCCCAGTAGTGTGGCAACAAAACCAATAACGTAATAGTATTAAACTAGGCACAAAATCATAAACAGTCACTTCAACATATCCTGTTCCTTGTCCTTTTCCTTTTCATCATATATACATATATTGCGTATATAAAGCCTTCCTTTTTGCGCTCTTAGCACCGTCGTGCACGCAATACACAGTGGATGTCCCATAATTGGCACCCTCTTGGTGGATACCAACTGTGGCCTATGCGGACTGATGCCAAGTGTCCCATACCCTGGTACCGGAGGGATGCCTATATGATGCGTGCTCAAACACATGGTCCTGTACATAACTATTCTAAATTGCAAGGCTATATGATTTTGGTACATGCATGCCATGCTATGCTTTCACACACAAAGCGTAAAAATAAATGCGGTATGATGTAAGATGCATGCTTATATACTTTTCATATACGTTATGCTGCCACATAACAACTTTACCTCCTAATCATATTGCCATCAAGGCATATTCATGGCAGAATACTTTCATCATAAGGAACATAATAATTTCATGGAATATGGAGCATCATGTTACAACTTCATACACTAGTCAATAGTCACATTAGGTAATATCGCCTAACACTTACCTCAAGTCTTTAACATTCTTTTATCAAAACATCACCAATCAGACAGCCAAATATCAATCAAGCAGTCCATTGAGCTAGGATCTTGTGCACCTAATCAAATAGATATATAAACATATCCAATCAGAATTTATCACATATACTTACTATACATTACATAGCTTTCCCATTCTCCTAATTCTTTAGTTCATAATCGGTTTCCAAGTCCATATACCAAGCGGATTTTATGCCGTAATATTAATTCACCGATTGTCCTTAATTTACAAAACCCAAGGTAATTCACACATGCACATTCGGTCTTCAATCATTAATTAGGTGCTTAATATATTTAGTTTGTGTTTACTATACGTTGCATACAATTTCCATTACTTTAGGTACTTGGGTTATAATTGAACTTCATGACTCTCAACAAAATAAATCTCATGACTTATGTTTGGTCTCCTTACTCATGCACAAGTGCCAAAAATCCACAACTCTATATACAAATAGGTTCGGTTTTTCATTATCCATATGTGCTTATAATATTATCATTTTACATAGCATGCCCTACATGATTTTAGAGGGCATTAGTGAGGCTTAAGGATGCTGTCTACATGGGTTGTCAAAATGTACAAGGCTTAACAATACCTAAGTCCAAAGGATAGTCCATAGGGTTGATAAGGGTCATTTTTCCAACTTCTTCAAATTTGGTTTTAAGCCAAAACTTAGGTACACCATATTTTCATTTCACAAAGCACCTCCCCAATTAACTAGCCTAGCACACTTAAGCCTTTAACAGGCTGATTACTTCCCTTTTATTAGCTAACTAACATAATCATTTCAAGGACCTACACATGCAGGTTTGATTTTGGCCCACAATGAGAGTGCTACACTTATCATTTACATAATAACTCCTACAATGCAAGATCACATATTTTTGGTTATCTTCAAAGACGGTTCAAGGCTGTTGAGGAGCTCTATTTCCAGCTCCCAAAGAAATCGATTTCAGTTTGCATAAACTAGTTTCATGGTTGTTCACAAAATCGTTTTAAGGCCTACATGCCTTACATCCTAGGGCTGTTTTAAGAAGGCAGAATCTAAGGGAAGTAAATAGCCCAAATAAAATGTTCTCCAATTCTTGTAGTTTAACCGGTTCTCATAGTTCCTAGACTAGATAAATTTTCTGACTGAAAGCTAATACACCCATCTATTAACAATGAAGCATCCACATGCTCTAATACATCCATGTTCGGTATGGACCGTTAGAAGTGTTCATAATTTATTCTATTTTATAACCATTTCTACACTGCCTAAGGTGCGTTTAGAGGACTCCTAAGTATGCTGTACACCTAAGTCTCATACATGTAAAATCTACTAATTGGTTAATCAAATGGTAGCCCAATAATAAAGAAACTATCTCCAAGCTCACAAGGTTAAGCCTTACCGTTTACCTATGCAATGTCATGGCTGTTCAAAGAATAGCAATAAAGAAATGAATGACAGAGAAATCTTGCACCTTTTAGCATAAATACACCAACCGAATAGAGAGGGGAAAAGGGTTAAAATTTTGATCCTTACCTCATTGTAAGTACCTCAGCGTCCACCACTCAGCCAAGGGACAATCATTAAACCTCTGCTCTAGACTCTTTACACTCCACTCCCAACATTTTCAGCTACAAGTAGGAGAAATCCCTTTAGAGACCGAACAGAGTAGGATGAGACCAAGAAGTAAGGAATCACCATACTTCCTTGAATTGGCTGAACCGTGTACAAGAAAAACAGAAAATTAATGCTAAGCTTGGTTCACGGTTTGCATGTAGTGGAGAGGCAGTACCAAATCAGATCAGACCATGGGCATGTAGGGAGAAACTTCATCAGAATCGAGCAATTAGGAAGAACAAGGAAAAGATAAACATCTTGCCTTCTTTCTTGAGGGTATTCAGCCGAATAGTGGAAAAGAGGGCAAGGGAACTTGTGTGAGGCTTTCTCCTTAAAGAGCTCGCGGTTTAGGTACAAATGATGAAGGGAATAAAAAAAAATATGTAAGCTAAGAAGCTCGTAGCTTGGCCGAAGGTGTGGAGGGAGAGGAAGGTTAGTTTGGTTGATTAAGTTTGTTGTGCATTCTGAATAAGTGGGCAGAATTCTCGTAAGGCTCCTCCACACTCACGCCTAGGTAGGGAGGAATGGTGTAGTTGAATCCTAGCTTAGATCAAAGGACAACAGTTCAGTTTGATTACTCTTATTGTGCGCATAAGGAACGGTGGTGAAGAAGATTAGGGTGATTATCTTTTACCCAATGAATGGCCACGCATTCAGATTACATTGTGATAAGTTAAAAGGTTAATTAGACTAGGGCTGATTTAGTTTCCTCTCCATTGCTTTGGGCCGTAAATTAAAATGCTAGGTAGAGGCCCAATTTCATCATCTAAAGCACCTTATCTTATCCATATTATAGTTATTTATTTAGTTACTTTTCTAGCCCCTCTAATCATTACATAGAATATATATATTACAATTAAGTTAATCCTATCCTACACTTAAATGTAGTTAAATTTCCTGGTGTGTGTCCACTTCCCCAATTGTACTTTAAATATTTTCCTAATAATTATTATTCCATGTTTCCGCTAAGTAGTAGCTAGATTTTCTACCTATGATGTAATTAACTTAATACTATCCCTTCTTGACTAGTATTTCAAATTCTTAAAATACATAAACACTCACTTATAATTTCCATCAAAATAATTTTCCTAATTAAATTAACTCCACTCTAAACGTAATTTTAATTCGAGTTTCAAGCATGCTACACACCCCTAACTGCAAGTTATGTAGTTTCCTAATTTTTGCAGGATGTTACAACTTTCGTAAAGAAAAAGAAACGAAACCATGAATACATATAGATTTATGAACATAGAAATCGAATTTACATGTTCATAAAAAAAAAACTTTAACAACTTAAAACATTTGTGATTCAAAATCCATATGCAGAATTTAAACTTTTACCCTTTAAAGATTTTAACCGTGAAAACACTTTTCACAAACAAGGTACCATCACCCGCCGATGGTAAAGCAACCGGGCTCTGATACCACTTGAAAGTAAAATGGCCTTGAAGGCCGATGTATGTGAGAGGGAAAAACAAAAAATTTATTTGTGGAAACACACATGCAAACAGTTTTTCATGCTTTAAGATAGCATGATATTACCTTGTTTACGATCTGATCGCCAGGGAGATCATTTGCCAGGTTTGAAGGATTCAAACCCTCTAACGTTGATCCACACCACCCTTCGTCAATGATGCAAGAAAACCTTCTTGAAAGCCACCAGATGACCACCACAGATAGGCTTACTATACGCTCAATAGGTGAAGATGGAGGCTAGGTTTAGTGTTTAGAAGAGTGAAGTCTTCAACATGAAAACTTCACTAGAGTGTGGCACATTGAGTGAGGAGAATAGGCTAGGTTTACTTGTGAAAACCCTAAGGGAGAATAATGCCCCTTTGTGCGCATAAGAGAGTTGATTAGTAGGGAGAGAATGAGAGGATTTTCCTCACTTGAAAATCCCTCAAGATGTGCGCATAGTTGGAGGAGTTGTTGCAATTCAAAATTGCCAAAAACCTTCCATTTCAATCCTCATGAAATTAGGTCCTTATCCTTTCATGATTCTGACCTAATGGTCATCATATGACCACTCACTTATGCGCCTCACTCAGTCCCAAAATGAGTCCAGATAAGTTGAGTAGTTGCATTCAAATTTGAACCAACTAACTCACTGATTCTCTCAAACAGCCAAATCAGAATTGGAGCACATTTAGTTGACAAGATGACACTCATTAGCAACTAAAGTGGCGCACCATTTCCTTATTGGATGAGATCAAATATCTTCTCTTGATGCAGGGGATTTGTTCCAACAAGATCTCATCTTATCCTTTTCTTATGAAAAAACTTTTCATAACCAATTCAAATTCGAATTCAAACACTTGAATTCAAATGTTGAAACATTTAAATTCAAAATTCAAATTCAAAATTCAAATTTCAAATTCAAAATTCAAATCTCAAAATCCAATTTCAAAATTCAAATTTCAAATTTTAAATTTCAAATTCAAATTCCAAATTCAAATTTCAAAATTCAAGTTTCAAATTCAAAATTCAAAATTTAAATGTTTGATAATCAATTTAACTAATTAAATTAATTAGTAATGTCTTGGACCATCCAAGCCCATTACATGATCCATGCACCCTCTTCCCTTCAGGTAGGCTTCCAAACAGCTTCTTGCGCTAACAACCATTATTAGGCCCAATACCTTTAAAGCTAGTTCATCATGACTACAAGGTGTTAGTGTGTGACCCATTAGGTCCAACATAGCCTCTGACATAAATGGACTCGGGCCCAACAAGCCCACAACCTAATTAATGACAACACAGAGCACTAGCAATGCTTTGTTGCCCCTGAGCTAGTCAGATTAATGACTTGATCATCCTATTACACATATTTGGTTACTGTATGTATTTCCCTTCATCTCGGTTATCTTCCCATTAACCTAGGGTAAGGAAATGTATCAACCTCTGCGATTTAGGGTAAGCTTTATTTGAAATAGTGTCCTTTATTTAATCAAAAGATTGTCTCTAGGACACCTATATACTAACAAAGTATCCCCTTCCACGCGTTGATGATTTGTTGGATCAGCTCAGGGGTGCTTGCGTGTATTCGAAGATTGATATCCGGTCCGAATACCATCATATTCGGGTAAAGCCGGAGGATGTCCCTAGACCGCGTTTCGCTCGAGATACGGTCATTATGAGTATTTGGTCCCATTTGGACTCACCAATGCAGCCGCAGTGTTCATGGACTACATGAACAGGATCTTCCAGCCGTACCTGGATCAGTTTGTGATCGTCTTTATATGCAGACGAGGCATACAATCAAAACATGCCTTCTAGAACACAATCTAGGTAATAACTTCTGGTCTAAGGAAAGACATACCCAAACATATGGATATTGTCTCTGTAATCGGTAAAAGTTGGACCTTTGGTTTGATTTTTCGCGAAATACAGAATCTGAGTTCTGTCGCAGAATATATGGATATTGGGTTGGAAATATCCGGATATTGATATCCGGATATGGGATTTTGGATATCCGGATATAGGATATTCGGATATGCGGTATATCCGGATATTCTGGGATTTCGAAGAATAGTAGCTGCACCGTTCATACAGAAGGCTATTGGAGGTTTGTGGACCCTAGTTTGAGGAAATGGTGCTTCTGTAATAAGTATGTAAGTCAGAACTTTTGTAATTAAGGGCTTGTGGCTTTGTGGGAAGCCTAAAGACGTAAAACGTAAAAGGAAAATGTAGTCTTTATGTTTATACGTATGAGCTGTGATTATTGATATAGTTATTGGTCCAAACAGATTGTGATTGTACTGCTTGTGGACGTTGAGCTGTGTGGACTCTTGGCATTGGATTGTTAGCTTGCAAGGTAAGCTTTCGTGTCCTCGGCTTTGCCATTGTTGGTTCCACCATGTCCCATGGGGGGATGGTTTATTTGCATGATGTTGTTTTCATGTATTATTTTGATAAATGTTGTTTAGTTGTTATATGCAAGTGCCTTTATGATATGCGTGTGGTGTTCCACCTATACGGTAAGCCTGAGTATATAGCGCCATACAAGATGGTGAGGCTGTGGGTGAGGTGCAAACGATGTTCCTTGTACTAACTGTAGGTAATAGACGTATTCCTGCATCTCTCTGGCTAGTAGAATAGTTATAACACACATGGCATGAATATCTATTACACTACATAGTTTTGGAACTAATATTGTTAAACTACATTTGGAACTTATATTGCACATATAAGTGAGCTTGGGGGGAGATCCTTGAGGACCCCTTGTCTTATTGAGATTTTTGGTTTAGAGATCTCACCCCACGTTTGGGGATGCTTATCTCAGGTTCAGGTAACCCAGGGGTTGAGACTCCTAGTGGCAGGAGGCTAGAACTTAGTTGATACCTGTTTATGCTGATATGCTGTTGTGACTGGATGCTGGATCCTGTATACTGCTTTCATGCTTTTAGCTTCATTATTTTATTGTTGCTGTTAAGACTGCTGTTGGCATTTGTTTGCCTTATTTGGTGAGCATGGTGATTGTCCATGCCACATTGGTTTGACTTATGTTTTTAAACTTCAGTTGTAATAATGTATCAGGATATTGTCTGGGCTATGCGTTGTAGTCCCTTGGATTAGATACTCACTTTATTTATGTAATGAGGTATTTCAGTTAGCTGTCTTGCAATGTACATACATGCGATGTTTTTATGAAATTAAGTAAGTAATCAACTTGGCTAAGTATAATGATGTCATAATTGAATTAATGAAAAAGTTATTCCATATTTTAATTAAGCGTGGCTTAATATGATAGTATGTTAATAAATCGGGTATACACGGGGTGTTACAACCCTCTCAGGGTGGGATTGGTATCTGCTTGTAATGCTCAAAGCATATGAAACATCTGGTCTCGTACATATCATGGCATACATGATGGAACCAATAGCCGAAGCGTATGGAATTCCACTCATGCGATCCTTCTCAGGATGTGACTTAAGACATATAGCCTTTGAAAGGTGTACCCCATGACTGACGGGAAGAAAACCCCTTTTTGACCCTTCCATGCTAAAACTTTTTAGCATCTTGTAAACATACGTGGATTGAGATAAACCCAGCAACCTCTTGGATCCATCTCTATAGATCTTTATACCAGGTATAAAGGCCATTTCTCCCAAATCCTTCATGATGAAGCTTTCTGAAAGCCGATCTTTCGTTCTTTGTAATGTGGGGATGTCATTTCCTATTAACAATAAGTCATCTACATAAAGTACCAGGAAGATGACATTACTCCCACTAACCTTCTTGTAAACACAAGGTTCATCCTCGTTCTTGATGAAATCGTTACTCCTAACGACTTCATCAAAACAAATATTCCAACTCCTTGATGCTTGCTTTAGCCCATATATCGACCTTTGAAGCTTGCATACCATATGCTGTTGACCTTTGGCTTCAAAACCTTCAGGTTGTGTCATGTACACTTCCTCCTTTAAGAACCCATTCAAGAAGGCGGTCTTGACATCCAATTGCCAAAATTCATAGTCATGATATGTTGCTATTGCAAGCATGATCCTAATAGATTTGATCGTGGCAACTGGTGAGAAAGTCTCATCATAGTCAACTCCTTGTCTTTGACGATACTCCTTGTCTCATCATAGTCATCTATAATTCTTTTAGATCTGATCATTCTAATGGGATTGCGAGGGTTAGGGTTCGCAATAGGGATATTGGGATCCTGATTCCTGACAAGAAGGAAAGTAACTGTTCATGTATGCACTAGGGATAGGCTACATGAACCGCAAACGTGAAAGATTCACCGAGTTATACGTTTAACCTAAAAAGGAATTACTAAGGGATTAGGGTTCTAATAGGGTTAATAAGGTTAAGATCACTAAGGGATTAGGGCTTAATCAATCAAATAAAAGATGGTGAATCGTTTGATCAATGGGTAAATTGAATGTAAACGTTGATTCAGATTACAAGGTGGGGATCGGAAAGGTGTTTGTCCTCTTACTGCAATATTTTCTCAATTATTTTTTACATCTCTTATAATTCAATCTCTCTTCATCTCTTTCTTCAGAAAACCCAAAAATACGTAATTTACATTTTAGTTACTTTTTGTTTTAAATCAACAACAATTGCTACCTCTTTTGATCCGTTCAACTTAAGGGGACTGGTTATTGTAGTACTTGGTCTACAATCCCTGTGGAGACGATACTCTACTTCATCACTTTTATTACTTGGAACGATCGGTATACTTGCCGAGTTCGTAACAAGGAGTGTCAAGCCTTGATTGTGAGTATGTTTTTACATCATTTCCATGGTTTAATTGTAGATCACAAATTATGAACCCTAGACTTTATTTGTTTGATTTGTGATGTTAGAGAGCTCAAATGGAAAATGTGAGATAGATGATAATGTCTTGGAATGATGTGTTGGAGCTAGAAATGCCATGAAAATTTTAGGTGAAAAAGATGATTTTATAACTTAGAAAAAATTGATGTGTCATGAAATGGCGAGGTTAAGTTGTGTGATAATGGTGTGGTGAATTATTGTATAATGTGGTAATATGATTGTATAATGATGATTTATGCAATAAAATTTATGGTGATATTGGATTTTGTAACTTAGTGAAATTGGTGGAAATTGATGAAAATGTGAAATGTAAACATGCATTGTAATGGATGGAAATGAAGGAAGGTGTGTTGGTATATGTAAATGATAGGATTATATGATGAGTGTTAGTGTTAAATTGGATTGAGAACCTTGTTGGATGGTTCCTTGTAAATTTCGAACCATGTGGTGTGGAAAGGAAGAATTGAAGTGAAAATATGGTTTAATCAATGGTTGATACATTGGTAGATGAGTGAGTTAGATTGATGAATATAGAGGTTGGAATGATTGAATAAGTTGTATGGTGGTCTTTGAACCCAATGGATAATTGTTGAGCATAATTATTATGAAATTGATGTGTTATTGTAAATGGTTTATGATCATGTTGTCGATCATATAGGTTGCCTCTCACGGACGCTATGGAAGTGGATTAAGCTTGCAGCTTACGTATGGAGCATTGGCTTCGGAGTTGAGGTGAACCTTTGGAACTTGGGTTTAGTCCCTTATGTGCTCCACCACACCTAGTGGAAGGTTGTGGTAGGAATTTGTGTTGTTGAACATTGTGTAAATATATATGTTCATGCATTATTGCTTGATTGTGTGACATGCTTGGAGCATGTTGTGTGTGAATTGTTTGATCTCTGGCCAGTAGATGTGTGTTGGTTTGGACTTCCGCTGGGGATTCCGGTCGGGTTTTGCCGTGGAGCCGACTCTAGGAGCGGTACCAGGATGATCCAAATGTGGGACTTCCACTGGATAGGGCTCATGAGGAGTTCCAGTTGGGTTTTGCCATGGGGTTATCTCAACTATGGGAGAGGCACCAGGAATATTCCGGGAGCTATATGATGGGGTCCTTGAACGTAATCCTGATGTGGATGTTCTTGGATTTGTGCCCAGTTGTTGTGATATTGTATGTCATGCATTTCATACCATGTTATATGTTGAACATTGAGTGAGCCATGGGGTGGAGTGATCCTCTAGTACCCTTAGTTTACTGAGATATATTTGTATATCTCACCCCGCGTTTGGGGACATCATTTCAGGTTAGGTTGAGCCTGGAGGAGTGGAGCATGAGGAGCATATGGAGGGCACAACATGTTAGAGGATTCTGTTGGATACACCTAGCATAGGGTATCATATTTTGGACTTAGGTTATGAACATTTTGCATTTTGATAATTGCCATGTTTTGTATATTCATGACTATATGGAAGTCTTTCAAAATTGATGTATAATTGTGCCTTTGACTATATGTATATTCTGTGTGAGGATGGGATCTGTCCAAAACCACCTATGATGTATTGGAAGCATGTAAATGTAAATTGAAGGGCTTTAGGCATAGTTTATGAATTGATTATATGTATGGTTAGCAAAAGCATGCAATTGAACTTTGGTGATTGAAACATAATAAGTATTATATATGTAAATTGGACTGTGATGGGTTGTAAGTGCCCCAAGGCGTTGTTGGTCCATGTGTGTGCCACCCATATGATTTTATATACCCTTATGTATTTAGGTTGCATTTGCAAAATTGGGGATTCTTGTAAAAACAAAGGGAACTCTGGCGAATTTTCGGGAAATGTTGGAAATACAAACAGGGTGCTGCCCAATTTTCGTATCATGTATGATGAAAGGTCAAGGAATTGTTAGGATTAAGCATTGATACATTGATGTTGTAAGCTTGTCAAATTGGTCATAAAATGTGTAGGATTGATCCCCCAAGAAAGATACATGAAAACTAAGAATATAGGAAATTTCCCAGAAAGGACAGCTTAAGCTTGCAAATGGAGGCTTAAGCTTGCTCAAGGGGCTTAAGCACCCAAGAGGGGGCTTAAGCGCCTTGATGCACCTGTGAGTGGGAAAAATCCTCTGCCGTGGGGGGCTTAAGCGCCCTTGGTGGCCTAAAAATCCCATTTTCCTCTACCTGTGGGCGCTTAAGATGTTTCGTTGCGTGTCTATCTTGTGTTCTCTCTGATTAGTGTGTATTATGATAATGCATATGTGACCAAAAGGCGTGGGCCTGATCAACTTATTCTTTGTGTAACTTGTGCAGAGTCATGGTGCAACCAAGGAGGAACCAGGGTACGAGTGACGATCAATCGGATCCTATACTGGCTGCATTGGCTGAGATGTAAGCGGCCCGACTAGCCGACCAAGAGGCCACGAGGTTGGCAAACCAGGCTATGCTGGACGCCATTAGAGAGGCGAACAGGAGAGCCACTGCAGAGGTACTGGAGGATAACCGGATGGCAAACATGACGATGATGAGGGTCATGTTAGAGGAGTTGAGGGCTGGTCCTGCTGCTGGCCAGTGTCCTCCACCACCTCCACCGCCTCCACCTCTACCTAGTCACCAGGAGGACACCCAGAGTCAGATGGGTGAGGGTAGCCACCTGATGGGGGCTATGCAGGTCGTTCCTGTTTTTGCTGAGGGTCGAGATGAGATTGACCGCCGACTGAATGCTTTCCGCAAGCATAAGCCACCTACTTTTTATGGATCCTATGACCCTATTGCTGCTGCTAGATGGATCCAGGCCCTGGACAAGATATTCAGGGTGATGCATTGCTCCGAGCCACAAAAGCTGATGTTCGCCACGTACATGCTGGAGGGCGATGCCCATGAGTGGTGGACGAACACCTCCCAGGTGTTCGAGATGCAGGAGCACGTGATGACGTGGCTATTCTTTGAGGATTGCTTCATTGGTCGATACTTCCCATATGACGCTCAGGAGAGGAGGCAGAGAGAGTTCGACGGGTTGGTGCAGGCCTCGTTGTCTGTTGACGAGTACCTGGCTAAGTTTAAAGAGCTGGTCAAGTTTGCTCATTTTTGGATGACGAGGCGAACTCCTATTTTCTTAGCTGGTAAGTTCCGTAGGGGACTTAATGAGGACATTGCTGGTCACCTTGCTGGTTCTGCTTCGAGAGACTTCGGGGCTCTGGTGCAGCAGTGTCGTGATATCGAGGATTTCTGCAGCGCAAGTAAGGCCAAGAAGGCCAAGATTGAGGTGCCACAGGGTACTGGTGGTTCCACTTCCTGGAGAGAGGAGAATAGGCTAGGTTTACCAGTGAAAACCCTAAGGGAGAATAATGCCCCTTTGCGCGCATAAGAGAGTTGATTAGTAGGGAGAGAATGAGAGGATTTCCCTCACTTGAAAATCCCTCAAGATGTGCGCATAGTTGGAGGAGTTGTTGCAATTCAAAATTGCCAACAACCTTCCATTTGAATCCTCATGAGATTAGGTCCTTATCCTTTCATGATTCTGACCTAATGGTCATCATATGACCACTCACTTATGCGCCCCACTCAGTCCCAAAATGAGTCCAGATACGTAGAGTAGTTGCTTTCAAATTTGAACCAACTAACTCACTGATTCTCTCAACCAACCAAGACAGAATTGGAGCACATTTAGCTGACAATATGACACTCATTAGCAACTAAAGTGGGGCACCATTTCCTTATTGGATGAGAACGAATATCTTCTCTTGATGCAGGGGATTTGTTCCAAAAAGATCTCATCTTATCCTTTTGTTATGAAATAACTTTTCATAGCCAATTCAAATTCGGATTCAAACACTTGAATTCAAATGTTCAAACATTTAAATTCAAAATTCAAATTCAAAATTCAAATCTCAAAATCCAATTTCAAAATTCAAATTTCAAATTTTAAATTTCAAATTCAAAATTTGAATTTCAAAATTCAAATTCCAAATTCAAATTTCAAAATTCAAATTTCAAATTCAAAATTCAAATGTTTGATAATTAATTTAGCTAATTAAAATAATTAGTAATGTCTTGGACCATCCAAGCCCATTACATGATCCATGCGCTCTCTTCCCTTCAGGTGGGCTTCCAAACAGCTTCTTGGGCTAACAACCATTATTAGGCCCAATACCTTTAAAGCTAGTTCGTCATGACTACAAGGTGTTAGTGTGTGACCCATTAGGTCCAACATAGCCTCTGACATAAATGGACTCGGGCCCAACAAGCCCGCAACCCAATTAATGACAACACATAGCACTAGCAATGCTTTGTTGCCCCAGAGCTAGTCAGATTAATGAATTGATCATCCTATTACACATATTTGGTTACCGTATGTATTTCCCTTCGTCTCGGTTATCTTCCCATTAACCTAGGGTAAGGAAATGTATTAACCCCTGCAGTTTAGGGTAAGCTTTATTCAAAATAGGGAATCTTCAATTTACTGACTCTAAAGGCAGATCATCTCTTGATCTCTTTTACTATGCATAGATTCCCGAGTCCCTGTAAATGTCATCCCGATTTCTCCGGTTTACAGATAACCTAATCTCTCATAGAGATTTGATGAATTCCTTCAGCTTATCACCCTAGCCATGTGCTCTTTCAGGATATGCCCAACAGTATACCTATGAGTCTCCATGTTTCAGGAAGACGAGGCATACAATCAAAGCATGCCTTCTAGAACACAGTCTAGGTAATAACCTCTGGTCTAAGGAAAGACATACCCAAATATAAAGAGACTACTCTAATGATATTAACTGTGAGATTTCCTCATAGAGTCTCTTTTTGGGTCTGTTCAGTGCGAGCTATACTCTTATAGGTCCACCCATGACTTTAGCTAGGGGACATCTCCATATCTGTAGCGCATGAGGTCTTTACCTTGTATCCATATACAAGTAGATAAGTCGTACTAGTCTTTACCCGAGATCACTGATCCTCATACTCAGTGTCTCTAGACTAGGAACATATAATTAGGAACAGACATGCAATATCCCTGAATCCTTATGATCGTGAACTCATCACAGATACTCAAGAGATACCTGTTCTATTCTAAGGGGTTTATCCAGTTTGTTCATATAATATTAACAATAATATCGAGACATAATATGAAACTGGATAAAGAGTGCTTTTATTCATTTACGACAAAAAAAGTTCTACATCTAGTGTCCTGTATTTAATAAAAAGATTATCTCTAGGACACCCATATACTAACAAGCTCCTACTTGGCCTAGAGCCAATCAGACCTAAGTCATATACCCAAAGCCTCTTAATGACTATCATGTTTTCTCTGAGAAACAGCCTTTGTCAGAGAATCGGCAAGGTTATCATCTGTGGGAACATAATCCATCTTTACATCATTCCTATCAATGATTTCTCTAATCAGGTGATATTTGTGGACCATGTGTTTTGATCTTTGATGAGACCAAGGTTCCTTTGACTGCGCAATGGCTCTAGTGCTTTCACAAAGCAACTGTATGGGCTCATTTATGCTTGGAACCACCCTTAGTTCAGGTATGAACTTCTTGATCCACACGGCCTCCTAAGCCGCTTCTAAAGCAGCTATGTATTCAGCTTCTGTCGTTGAATCTGCTTTTGTATCCTACTTGGAACTCTTCCACGATACTGCCCCACCATTTAAGGTGAATACGAACACTGATTGTGACTTACAGTCATCTTTGTCACTTTGAAAGCTGGCTTCAGCGAACCCTTTCATTGTTAGCTCATTAACCCCACCATAGGTCAGAAACGCATCCTTTGTTCTTCTTAAGTATTTAAGGATGGTTTTGACAACCGTCCAGTGACCCTCTCCAGGGTCAGACTGGTATATGCTCATAATGCTCAAAGCAAACGAGATATCTGGTCTCGTACATATCATGGCATACATGATGGACCCAATAGCCGAAGCGTATGGAATTCCACTCATGTGATCCTTCTTAGGCTGTGACTTAGGACACCTAGCCTTTGAAAGGTGTACCCCATGACTTAGGGAAGAAAACCCCTTTTCAATCCTTCCATGCTAAACCTCTTTAGCATCATGTCAACATACGTGGATTATGATAAACCCATCAGCCTCTTAGATCTATCTCTATAGATCTTTATACCAAGTATAAAGGCTGCTTCTCCCAAATCGTTCATGGTGAAGTTTTCTGAAAGCCACTCTTTCGTTATTTTAATGTGGGGATGTCATTTCCTATTAGCAATATGTCATCTACATAAAGTACTAGGAAGACGACATTACTCCCATTAACCTTCCTGTAAACACAAGGTTCATCCTCGTTCTTGATAAAGCTGTTACTCTTAACGACTTCATTAAAACGTATATTCCAACTCCTTAATGCTTGCTTTAGCCCATATATCGACCTTTGTAGTTTGCATACCATATGCTCCTGATCTTTGATTTCAAAGCCTTCAGGTTGTGTCATGTACACTTCCTCCTTCAAGAACCCATTCAAGAATGCGGTCTTGACATTCATTTGCCAAATTTCATAGTCGGGGTATGCTGCTATTGAAAGTAAACTAGCCTTTGAAGGCCGATGCATGTAAGGTGTAAAAACAAAATTTTTACTGCGGAAACATACATGCACACATAGGTTCATCCTTTAAAACAACTTGATGTTACCTTGTTTTTGGCCTGATCAGTCAAGGAGATCAGATGTCAGGCTTGAAGGGTTCAAACCTTCTAATGGTGATCCACACCACCATTCGTCTATGATGCAAGAACGCCTTCTTGAAAGCCACCAGATGAACACCACAGTGAGGCTTGCTATGCGCACAAGTGATGAAGGTGGAGGCTAGGTGTTCTGTTTGGAAAGGTGTAGTGAACTACCCTACAGAATGGTGCTTGATATGAAGGAGTGTAGGCTAGGTTTTGTGAAAAACCCTAAGGTGAATTATTAGACCCTTTGTGTGCACAATGTAGGTTAATTAGTAGGATGGAATGATAAGATTTTCTTACTTGAAAATCCCACCAAATATGCGCAAGGTTGGATGGAATCAAGGATTTGTTTACAATTCAAAATTGCTAACCACCTTGCATTTGAATCCTTATAAGATTAGGTCATTATCCTTTCAAGATTCTGACCTAATCATCATCATATAAACAACCATATCATGCGCCCCATTTTGTCCTATTTTGAGTCCGGATACATTGTGTAGTTGCATTCAAATTTTGAATCAACTAACTCACTGATTCTCTTAACCAACCAAATCAGAATAGTAGTACATTTAGATGACAAAATGACACTCACTTTGAATTCAAATTTGCGCACCACTTCATCATTGAATAAGATCAAATATCTTTTTCTTGTTGCAGGGAATATTCCAAAAGATCTCATCTTATCCTTTTGTTATGAAACAACTTTTCATAGCCAATTCAAATTCGAATTCAAACACTTGAATTCAAATGTTCAAACATTCAAATTCAAAATTCGAATTTCAAAATTCAAATTTCAAATTCTTTATTCAAATTTCAAAATTCAAATTCCAAATTCAAATTTCAAATTTAAAATTCGAAATTCAAATGTTTGATTTATTAATTTAACTAATTAAATTAATTAGTAATGGATTGGACTATCCAAGCCCATTACTAAGCTCCATGCACCCTCCACCCATTTAGGTGGGCTTCCAAACAGCTTCTTGGGCTAACAACAATTATTAGGCCCAATACCTTCAAAGCTAGTTCATCATGACTACAAGGTGTTAGTGTGTGACCCATTAGGTCCAACTTAGCTTCTGACATAACTGGGCTTGGGCCCAACAAGCCCACAACCCAATTAATGACAACACTGAGCACTAGCAATGCTTTGTTGCCCCAGAACTAGTCAGATTAATGACTTGATCATCCTATTGCACATATTTGGTTACCGTGTGTATTTCCCCTCGTCTCGGTTATCTTCCCATTAACCTAGGGTAAGGAAATGTGTCAACCCCTACGGTTTAGGGTAAGCTATATTCGAAATAGGGAATCTTCAATTTACCGACTCTAAAGGCAGATCATCTCATGATCTTTTTTATTATGCATAGATTCCCGAGTACCTGTAAATGTCATCCCGATTTCTCCGGTTTACAGATTACCTAATCTCTCACAGAGATTTGACGAATTCCTTCAGCTTATTACCCTAGCCCTGTGCCATTTAAGGACACGCCCAACAGTATACCTATGAGTCTCCATGTTTCTGGCAGACGAGGCATACAATCAAAACATGCCTTTAAGAACACAGTCTAGGTAATAACTTCTGGTCTAAGGAAAGACATACCCAAATATAAAGAGATTACTCTAATAACACTATCTGTGAGATTTCCTCATAGAGTCTCTTTTTGGGTCTGTTCAGTGCGAGCTATACTCTTATAGGTCCACCTACGACTTTAGCTAAGATATCTCCATATCTGTAGCTCATGAGGTCTTTACCTTGTATCCATATACAAGTAGATAAGTCGTACTAGTCTTTACCCGAGATCACTGATCCCCATACTCAGTGTCTCTAGACTAGGAACATATAATTAGGAACAGACATGCAATATCCCTGAATCCTTATGATCGTGATCTCATCACAGATACTCGAGAGATACATGTTCTATTCTAAGGGGTTTATCCAGTTCGTTCATATAATATTAACAATAATATCTAGACATAATATGAAACTGAATAAATAGTGCTTTCATTTATTTGCGACAAACAAAGTTCTACATCTAGTGTCCTTTATTTAATCAAAAGATTGTCTATAGGACACCCATATACTAACAGCTATTGCAAGCATGATCCTAATAGATTTGATCATGGCAACTGGTGAGAAAATCTCATCATAGTCAACTCCTTATCTTTGACGATACCCTTTCGCCACCAACCTAGCTTTGTAGGTCTGAACGTTGCCATCTGCATTAGTCTTTCTTTTAAAGACCTATTTGTTACCGATAGGAACTATTCCTCACGGTTTAGGAACCAAGGTTCATACCTTGTTTTGATACATCGAATCCATTTCAGATTGCATGGCTCCAAGCCATCTAGAAGAGTCAACATCCTTGACTGCCTCTTCGTAGTTACTTGGTTCATCATCCTCGACAGTTTGCTGATTCTCAATCACAAACCCATACCTCTCAGGTGGATGGATGACCCTCGTAGATCTACGGAGTTGTGTGTTTACTTCTCCATTGGAGAACGTCGCCTGCGAAGCAGACTCGGGTTCCTCAATCTGTTCATGTGGTTCTTGAACTTTTTCAAGATCAATCTTACTCCCACTACCTCCTTGAGAGATCAAATCCTTCTCAAGGAACTTAGCATTCTTTGACACAAACACCTTGTGTTCATCCATGAAGTAGAAGTAGTATCCCTTAAAACCTTGGGATACCCTATAAATAGACATTTAGTACTCTCAGCACTAAGCTTGTCTGATGCCAACGCTTTAACATAAGCTGGCGATCCCCATAACCTGAGGTAACTCGGGTTGGGTCTCTTACCATTCCATATCTTATATGGTGTGGTCTGAATAGATTTAGACGGTACCCTATTTAGAAGGTATGCCGTTGTGTCTAAGGTATTTCCCAAAACGATTTTGGAAGTTGTGTCTCACTCATCATAGACCTAACTATGTCTAAAAAGGAACTGTTTCTCCTTTTGGAGACACCATTTTGGTATGGTGTGTAAAGTGCAGTAAACTGCGAGAAAATTCCATTTTCTCTCAGATAATCCCGAAACTCGCGGCTCAAATATTCACCATCACGATCTGATCGCAATGACATAACCATCTTGCCACGTTATTTCTCTACTTCGTCAGTAAATGAAATAGGAGTATCCTCCTCTAGCCTCAATAGACATTGGGCCATATACATCATAATGAATGAGTTCTAATAACACAGGCTCCTTGCCCTTACCCTTGGCCCTTTCAGGCCCACCAATCAGAAGAGCTTGTGTCTCATCCTTCTTGATAGACATTTCAGCAGTTGTTAACATCCTTAACAACTCTGGCAAGCTCACAAGCATCCCATGCATGTTGTAATTCATTATGAATTCACTGAAGGAAGGAGGAAGTGATGATAGAACTAAGTTATTTATTAATTCAGCATCCATTGTGAACCCTAGACCCTCTAGCTTCTCAATGAGTGCCATCATCTTCAGTACGTGGCGGTTAAAACACATGCCTTCAGTCACCTTGCACAGGAACAATTCCCTAAAGGTCTCATACCTCTCATGTCTGCCTTTAATATCATACAACTCCCTGTGATGCAGGATAATATAGGGGGTATCCATATGCTCGTGCTGTTTATGCAGTTCAGGCGACATGGATGCCAGCATGATGCAACAAGCCAACACATTATCATCTATGTGTTGCTTGTGGGCCTCGAAGTCAATTTCCGCGAACCCATCTTCCCCTTCCTTAGGCACAATAGGTAAAGCAGTGTCAAGGACATAAGCTATCTTTTTGGTCTTAAGAACAATTCTTAAGTTCTTATACCAGTCCATAAAGTTTGAACCGGTCAGTTTATTCGTATCGAGAATTGAACGCAGTGACAGTGGATTAATCATACTAAAAACTGAAAAAGATGTAAAGATGATTTTTAGTTAATATACGGACATGTAGTTAAAAAACAAATTATTAATGACTTTAAATAATTTTCCGATGGTAAAGCAACCGGGCTCTGATACCACTTGAAAGTAAAATGGCCTTGAAGGTCTATGTATGTGAGAGGGAAAAACAAAAATTTTCTTTGTGGAAACACACATGCAAATAGTTTTTCATGCTTTAAGATAGCATGATATTACCTTGTTTACGATCTGATCGCCAGGGAGATCACTTGTCAGGTTTGAAGGATTCAAACTCTCTAACGTTGATCCACACCACCCTTCGTCAATGATGCAAGAAAACTTTCTTGAAAGCCACCAAATGACCACCACAGAGAAGCTTGCTATGCGCTCAATAGGTGAAGATGGAGGCTAGGTTTAGTGTTTAGAAGAGTGAAGTCTTCAACATGAAAACTTCACTAGAGTGTGGCACATTGAGTGAGGAGAATAGGCTAGGTTTACTTGTGAAAACCCTAAGGGAGAATAATGCCCCTTTGTGTGCATAAGAGAGTTGATTAGTAGGGAGAGAATGAGAGGATTTTCCTCACTTGAAAATCCCTCAAGATGTGCGCATAGTTGGAGGAGTTGTTGCAATTCAAAATTGCCAACAACCTTCCATTTGAATCCTCATGAGATTAGGTCCTTATCCTTTCATGATTCTGACCTAATGGTCATCATATGACCACTCACTTATGCGCCCCACTCAGTCCCAAAATGAGTCCAGATACGTTGAGTAGTTGCATTCAAATTTGAACCAACTAACTCACTGATTCTCTCAACCAGCCAAATCAGAATTGCAGCACATTTAGTTGGCAAGATGACACTCATTAGCAACTAAAGTGGCGCACCACTTCCTTATTGGATGAGATCAAATATCTTCTCTTGATGCAGGGGATTTGTTCCAATAAGATCTCATCTTATCCTTTTGTTATGAAATAACTTTTCATAGCCAATTCAAATTCGAATTCAAACACTTGAATTCAAATGTTCAAACATTTAAATTCAAAATTCAAATTTCAAATTTCAATTTCGAAATTCAAATCTCAAAATCCAATTTCAAATTTCAAATTTTAAATTCAAATTCAAATTCCAAATTCAAATTTCAAAATTCAAATTTCAAATTCAAAATTCAAAATTTAAATTCAAAATTCAAAATTTAAATGTTTGATAATTAATTTAACTAATTAAATTAATTAGTAATGTCTTTGACCATCCAAGCCCATTATATGATCCATGCGCCCTCTTCCCTTCAGGTAGGCTTCCAAACAGCTTCTTGGGCTAACAACCATTATTAGGCCCAATACCTTTAAAGCTAGTTCATCATAACTACAAGGTGTTAGTGTGTGACCCATTATGTCCAACATAGCCTCTGACATAAATGGACTCGGGCCCAACAAGCCCACAACCCAATTAATGATAACACAGAGCACTAGCAATGCTTTATTGCCCCAGAGCTAGTCAGATTAATGACTTGATCATCCTATTACACATATTTGGTTACTGTATGTATTTCCCTTCATCTCGGTTATCTTCCCATTAACTTAGGGTAAGGAGATGTATCAATCTCTGTGATTTAGGGTAAGCTTTATTCGAAATAGTGTCCTTTATTTAATCAAAAGATTGTCTCTAGGACACCTATATACTAACAAAGTATCCCCTTCACGCATTGATGATTTGTTGGATCAGCTCAGGGGTGCTTACGTGTATTCGAAGATTGATCTCCGGTCCGGATACCATCATATTTGGGTAAAGCCGGAGGATGTCCCTAAGACCGCGTTTTGCTCGAGATACGGTCATTATGAGTATTTGGTGATCCCGTTTGGACTCACCAATGCACCCGCAGTGTTCATGGACTACATGAACAGGATCTTCCAGCCGTACCTGGATCAGTTTGTGATCGTCTTCATTGATGACATCTTGATTTTCTCCATGACAGAGGAGGAGCATACTGAGCACTTGAAGATTGTGTTGCAAGTGTTGAAAGAGAAAAAGCTATATGCAAAGCTGTCGAAATGTGAGTTTTGGCTCAAGTCGGTGAAATTTCTGGGTCATGTGATTTTCGCTGATGGAGTTGCAGTTGATCCTAATAAGATTGAGGCCGTGATGGATTGGGAGAGGCCCAAGACGGTTACAGAAGTGAAGCTTCTTAGGTTTGGCAGGGTACTACATGAGGTTCATTGAGGGACTCTCCAAGATGGTGTTACCGATGACTCGTCTTACCCAAAAAGAGACTCCATTTGTGTGACTCGTTTAGGAATAACTAATTCATGGGGCGGTTGGAATATCACAGGGGGGCTATAACCAATCCGGGTATTTGGAGTTACGAAGGTGTGGCCGGAGCACATATTGTGTTTTCAGGTTTGTGCTTTTTGGCAGCTATCTAGCATTGGGTCTATTGGGATCTAGAAATATTTTGTGATGAACGTACCGGAAAACCTTCTTTGGATTTACCCAAAATCTTTGGAATTCATTTATTTCTTGCGGGGGTGGAACGTGAGGAGTGCTTCTAGGAGTTGAAGGAGAGACTGACTACTGCACCTGTGTTGGTTCTTCCTAATCCTGCGGAGCAGTTTAAGCTTTATTGTGATGCCTTTAGGAAGGGGCTAGGCTGCATGTTGATGCAGAAAGGGAAAGTTGTTGCTTATGCTTTGAGGCAGTTGAAACCTCATGAGGAGAACTACCCGACTCATGACTTGGAGTTGGCAGCTATTGTTTTTTCTTTCAAGATTTGGAGGCATTACCTGTATGGCATGAAGTTTGTTGTATTCAGTGACCACAAGAGTTTGAAGTATATGTTTGACCAGAAGGAGTTGAACATGAGACAGAGGAGATGGATGGAGTTCTTGAAGGACTACGACTTTGAGTTGAGGTACCATCCTGGCAAGGCCAATGTGGTAGCTAATGCTTTGAGCTGGAAATCCGTGAGCTTATCCAGCTTGATGATGAATGATTATGATGTGATAGAAAAGTTCAGAGACCTGAGAGTGGACTCCTTATTTACGGGCGCACTTCTCGAGATGGAGACAACAGAAGTGATTAATGAGTTAATGGAAAAGATTAAAGAGGTGCAAGTACAAAGAGAATGCCTTGATTATGTGAGAACCAAGATGGTGTGTATTGGAATGAGGATGGATTGCTGTTGTTCCAAAAGAGGGTTGTAATCTCTCGAGGGCCATTGACTGAGGAGGTTATGGCAGAGGCTCATAAGGGCCAGTTTACTATCCACCCTGGTGCTACAAAAATGCACCAGGACTTAAAGAGAATTTTTTGGTGGCCGGGCATGAAGAAAGACATTGCGGTCTACGTGTCCAAATATTTGATTTGTCATAAAGTAAAGATTGAGCACCAGAAACCGTCTGGTAAGCTTCAACCTCTTGAGATTCCACAGTGGAATTAGGAGAGCATTTCCATGGACTTCGTGGTGGGGTTGCCGAAGACTTGGGCGGGTTGTGACTCTATCTGGGTCATAGTGGACAGATTGATGAAGTCTGCCCATTTTCTTCCAGTGAAGGTGAGCTTCACTACAGAGCAGTTGGCCAAGCTATATGTTCGCGAGATTGTGACTTCACGGGGTGCCCGGTAGTATCATCAGTAATAGGGACCCGAAGTTCACTTCTTGGTTCTGGGAGGCGCAGCAGTGAGCTTTTGGTACACAGTTGAGATTGAATACCGCCTATCACCCTCAGACTGACAGACAGACTGAGCGGACCATCCAGACATTGGAGGACATGTTGAGGGATTGCACGTTGGAGCATGGTTCAACATGGGATAGGTACCTTCCGGTGGTGGAATTTTCGTACAACAACAGTTATCATGCTTGCCTAGGAATGGCACCCTACGAGGCACTGTATGGTAGGAGGTGTCGGTCTCCTACTTGCTGGTCTGAGGTTGGACACAAAGAGCTTTTTGGCTTGGACTTTGTCCAAGATACTACCCAGCAGATCCAGATGATCAGGGAAAAGTTGAAGCAGGCGCATAATCGCCAGGAGAGTTACTATAATGTCAAGCATCATCCACTGGAGTTCAGTGAGGGTGAACACGTGTTTGTAAGACTTTCACCTGTGATGTGCCTCTGGCAAGTGTGGTTTTTCTGTGTTAAAATTGATAAGAATTGAGTCATAAGAGAGCAATTTAAATACATATTTGCTAATTATATTGATTTTTTCTATGTCAATAATATTCACCTTTTAGTTGTATTTTTAGAGGAAAAAGAAGTGAAAATCATAAAAATCCTGTTAATGCAATTCTACACGGGTGCAGCTCACTACAAGTTCCAGAAGCATGGCGCCAACCAGCATCACAATGGCGCACACCCCCGCCAGTTTCCAGATTTCACAGCGGTACTTTGCAAGTGGCGCCAACTGACGCCGAAGTCTGGAGAAAATTTAAGCACAGTAGTGTGACGCAAGGTAGCGCCAAACCCATGCTACCTAGCGCCACAACCAAGCCAAATTGCACAAAATTTCCACGCCAACTAGCGCCCAAGGACAAGGAAGAATGGCGCCTTGTAGCGCGACTTTGGCGCCTTGTAGCGCCACTTTGGCGCCTATTAGCGTCGTTTTACGAACATTGAGTTCCGACTTTGCAATTTTGGGCAGAAGCATGGCGCTGACTAGCGCCAACTTGCACCGATTTGCGGAATGGATGTACCGTGTTTTCGGAAGGGCATTTTTGGAAAGAAAGAAATATATTATAAATAATCCCTTTTGCAGAATTAGGGTAGATTGATTGAGATCTGGATATCTAGAGAGAACATTGACGGTTGAAGAACTGTTCATCTTGTTCATGTTTTTCATCTTCTTTTTCTTCTCTTTTATTTAGTTTATATTGAATCTTTGGAGATCAGTCATGTCCATGGTTGGCTGATTCTCTTTATTGTAGTCAGGGTCACGATCCATATGTGAACCCTTGATACGAAAGATTGGTTTATGGTTTTTAATTTATATAATTATCTTTATCATTACTCTGCGCGAATTTGATATCTTCTTTGATAGAATTGATCAATATGATAGTTAGGGATATTCTGAGAATCAAAACCCTAGATAGGAATATTGGGGTTTTGATCTCGAAAAGGGGTAAGAAAACGATCTGTATACGTGCTAGGAATAGACGTTTATCTAATTGCAGATGCTTAAATTATCGCGCCCATTGCTTGATCCCATGAGAAACATTGCAAGGAATTGGGGTTCCTAATGGGATTAAAGGGTTAACCCTGCAAGGAATTGAGGGTTAACTATTAAATCTTTTCAGATGATAATTTATCTAAGTGATTATATAAATGATTATTGTAAATCAATCCGGAGTAAAAAGCGGGGATCATTTGGTGAATGAATCCTGGCTACAATGCTTTTCTTATCTTTTTACAAATCACTTCTCATTTTTATTGTTTTATTTCTCAAAACAAAAATACAAAAATAAGTATTTTATTTTCAGATTTCAATTTCCATCAAATTGACAACATTTGTCACAAACCCTATTTGAGTTCTTCCGTTCTTTAAAGAAAAAGTTTAATTGATATTAGATCCCAATCCCTATGGAGACGAACTTTTCTTATCACTTTATTACTTGTGCGATCGGTATACTAGCTGGAGATCATCAAGTTTTTGGCGCCGTTGCCGGTGATTGGCGTTTCTGATATCATATAATCTTGATCTTTAGGATTGGATTTGTGAATATTTGTGAATATTTTTTTTATATAATTTTATTTTATATTTTACTGTTATTTTTATTTGAACAGTGCTACTGATCTCTTTTCTGAGTTGTATGCGAGGTACACTCCCGGAATTTCCACTTAATTTGGAGATCACTAGAGCAGAAAAGAGGAACAGAAAACTTGCTCGGAAGAAGCTTGCATTCAACGAGTAATTCTATTTGAAGAAGCACAAACAATGGCTGGAAAGAATGATGAAGTGGACAATCCGCTCATGGATACTATTCTTACGCCATTGTTCAACAGACCAAATTCAAGCATTGTTCATCCAGAAGTGGGCAACAATTGGGAGCTCAAGTCTGCCAATATTCAGCTGGTAGAGCGAGCTCAGTTTGGTGGAGAGGCTGATGAGGACCCTCACAGGTTCATTGACAGATTTTTGATGATCTGTGACTCCACCAAACACCCCCAGGTGTCCAATGATGCAGTCAGGCTGAGACTGTTTCCCTTTGCTCTTAAAGGGAAAGCTTTGAATTGGTTGGAAAGGCAACCAGCAAGAAGTATTCAATCATGGGAGAGCCTATCAAATAAGTTCTTTGCTGAGTTATTTTCCATGGAAAGATTTAACTAGATGGTGAATGATATCACCAATTTCACTCAAGTTGAGGGTGAAACTATGTGTGCAGCCTGGAACTGGTTTAAAGATCTAATGAGAAAATGTCCTCATTACCCCATGACTAATGGTGATCAGGTCCAATTTTTTTTCAATGGGTGTAAACCTGAAGTTCGGATGGTGCTGAATGGTGCAGCAGGTGGTAGCATCAAATCCTTGAGAGCAAATGAGACTCTTGAGTTGATAGAAAGAATGGCTGCCAATGAAAATGAAGGTTTGACAGTCAAGCCTAAGAGAGGTATTCTGCACCTGGATAACAATGATGTGGTTCTGGCTGAGAATAAATTGTTAGCACAGCAGCTAGCAAATTTGACCTTGAGGCTGGACAAGATGCAACTTTCCACTATCCAAGCCGCAGCTGTGGTTTATGAATATTGCAAGGGTGAGCATGAATCCAATGAATGCTCATCTTTATTTTCTTCTGACTCTCCTCAACAAGTGCAGGTTAATGGAGTATGGTAGGAGCAAAGGTCTCCACCACGAAACATTCCGAGGAACCAGAATTTCCATTCTGGAAGTAGCGATTTTCAAAGGAGAGGTCAAGGCACAAGCCTTGATTATAATTCCAATAACTACTTGCAGCCTCCACTAGTCCAAGCTAAGGAACCTTCTGATTTGGAGAGGTTAGTTGGACAAATGGCTCAACACTCCAATGCCTTCATGGAAGAGACCAGGGCCAAACTAAAAACATGAGTGCTTCTATCAGGAATTTGGAGAATCAAATCGGCCACCTGGCTAAGCAAGTTACTGATAGAACTCCAGGAACTTCCTCTAGTAACACAGTTACAAATCCCAAGGATGATTGTATGTTTGTCACGACTAGAAGTGGTAAGGTGGTAGCAGCTCCAGAAAAGCAAAGCACGAAGGTGAAAGCTAATGAAAAACTTAAGGCGGTTGAGGAGCCAGAAATTGAAGAGGAGATTCCTTCTGATGTTAAGACACCTCTTCAGAATGGTGAAGAAAAAGAGCCTCCCATTGTTGCTGAAAAGAAGAAGTTTGAGCTGAATCCTGAATATGTGTGAGCCATGGCACCTTATCCTGAAAGATTCAAGAAGGATGCTCAGAAGCAACAGTATGGCAGATTTCTTGATATCTTCAAGAAGTTGCATATAAATATCCCTTTTGCTGAAGCCTTGGCTGGCATTCCAAATTATACAAAGTTTATGAAGGATCTCTTGTCAAGAAAGCACAAGTTGCAGGAATGCCAAACGGTGACACTTACTGAAGAGTGCGGTGCTATTATTATAAAGAAGTTCCCTCCTAAACGTCATGATCCAGGTAGCTTCAATATTCCTATTGAAATTGGGAACACAAAAATTGGTAAAGTTTTGTGTGATCTTGGGGCAAATATAAATCTAATGCCCTTGTCTGTTTATAAATCTCTAGGGATTACTGAATTGAAGCCCACTTTGGCATCTCTTCAACTTGCTGATAAGTCTGTAAGGAAGCCTAGTGGAATAATAGAAGATGTTCTTGTGAAGGTGGAGAAGTTCATCTTCCTTGCTGATTTTGTGGTGTTGGACATGGAAGGGGGAGCTGAGATGCCTCTTTTGCTAGGTAGACCTTTCTTAGCTATATCTCGTGCACTGATTGATGTTGAAAGCGGGAAGCTCGAGCTAAGAATGAATGATGAAACCGTTACTATCCATGTCTTTGATTCTTTAAAACAGTCTTCTCACAAAGATGATTGTTTTAGTCTTGAAGTCTTAAAGGAAGAAAAAGATGTAGCGGTTGAATTGTGATGGAGTCAAGAAAGTGTGATACTAGCTGGTAAATAGAATCGTACTTGGTGAAATAAAGGCAGATAGTTTTGATTTAATGATGGAATAAGTTTTAAAATCCCTATATGATGGGACATGTATGAGAGATATATGATATGGTACTTTAGAATGATACGTACTAGTTGAATGAAATGATTATGAAGGTGAGGTGTACAGAGTGAAACATGTGTGGAGTTGATAACATGAGTATGGGACAATATTTAAACATAGTTGTTAGTGGAATTCTTAGGCATACTGCCTTTAATGTGAGAAATCAATGATGAACTATATGTTAAGCTTGGAGATGGCTAGGTGAAATTGTAAGTATAATCTTGTATATAGAAATTCATGAGTGTGTTGTGATTGAAGGCTTTGAAATGGCCAATGTGATGTATAAACTGTAATGTGTGGCCCATTAGGAAGTAGTTCAATGTCTTAAGAAATTGATTCGCCAAGGTGTTTTGGTGGAAGTTGGTAAACCTGTAAGGTTAAATTCGATAGTTGAGCACAGAGATGGTGCTTGTTTTAAGATAAAGTGTAGAAGTGGAATTGCTCGTTGTAGGTTAAGAACATGAGAAAAAGTATATGTATATACAACATGTGGCTAAACGTCGTAAGAGGGGATTATTCCCTCAGAAAAGGAAATTGCAATGAGAGTAAACTAGATGATAGACTCGGTGAAATTGCGCCGAGGAACTGTTGAAGATACCATAAGGGTATGTAGTGTGAACTAAAATGTGTAAAGAATTGATTGTTAACAAAGTAAGATCTTGTGATGAGTGTTACCAAAAGGGATTTAATGACGAGAGTACATACTTTGTAGAAATAAAACTCAAATAAGGATGATAGTGGTTGTAATGTGCCAGAGATTGAGCATTGCCTGTGAGGCACAAATTGAATTGGACCGGGTATTGTCGGTTAATCGGATTACTAAGATTGCCAAGAGAAATTATGGGCTATATGTGTTAGGTAGCCTGACTTGTGAAAAGGAATTGGTAAAGCAGAGGAAATTTGTAACTGCTATGTGTGCTCCGGCTGTTCACATGTGGTGACACCGGATGATATTGAAACTTGGGGAGAACTTGAAGACTCTCGTTGGGCCTTTGAAATACGGTGCCATTGTGAAAAAAGGCTGAGAAGCCAAATAGTTGTAATGTAAATATTCAGTGAGAAGCCCCACACCTAATGAAGCTACTTGGGGACGGGAGAATGAGATTCTCCGACTGTATCCTGAGTTAGCATATGAGTGTAATTTTATTTTGCGGACAAAATGCCAAAAAGGTGGGGTGAATATAACACCTTTTAAAATTAAAAGTGAATTTATATGATATAATATGGGTCAGAAGAGAAGGATTAGTGAAAATCCTGAAATTGGGGTCAAAGTGTGTACCAAGGGCAAAATGGTAATTTGCCAAAAACGTAACGCGAAGCATGAAAAATTGAGTAGGAGATCTCAAATGATAAAAATAATGCGGGAAATGAACTCCGGACGAAAAATCGAGTGGATAGGCAAGTTTTGAAAATTTTGATGAATAGTGATTTTTCCAGTGTAAAATACTGTGGTATAATTGTACCGATAAGCGTGAAATTTTTATCAGTATTTTTAGGAAACAAAAATATGCCATGAACCAGAAAAATATGTAGATTATGAATTTGTGGTCGAACATAGGTGATTGATTAAAGTTAAAACGCGTGTGGGACCCACAGGTGACTTAAGTGAGTCATATTCATGTTTTCCCCCCACTTTTCTCTCTCTTCCCTCTCTTCTTCTTCCCCTCACCCGTGCGCAAACAGCCCTCCCTCCATAGCCATTTCTTTCAAATTTCCTTTTCACCATACCTTGCATTTCTTCACCAAATTCAAAGATTTTTGGCTTGAAACTTGATGGAAAACACCTTCTAGAGCTATTGGTAGTATTCCCAAGCCTTGAAATCGTCTCTTTGTGGAGATATTGGGCAAAGTCAGATTCGAATTTTTGGGGAAAATTGATGTTCATGGAGTCATTTGGGCTTCCATTGCTTGGATAGGTCTTGGAGGAGTGTCAAGCCTTGATTGTGAGTATATTTTTACATCATTTCCATGGTTTAATTGTAGATCACAAATTATGAACCCTAGACTTTGTTTGGTTGATTTGTGATGTTAGAGAGCTCAAATGGGAAATGTGCATTAGATGATAATGTCTTAGAATGATTTGTTGGAGCTATAAGTGCCATGAAAATTTTAGGTGAAAAAGATGATTTTATAACTTAGAAAAAATTGATGTGTCATGAAATGGTGAGGTTAAGTTGTGTGATAATGGTGTGGTGAATTGTTGTATAATGTGGTAATATGATTGTATAATGATGATTTATGTAATAAAATTTATGGTGATATTGGATTTTGTAACTTAGTGAAATTGGTGGAAATTGATGAAAATGTGAAATGTAAACATGCATTGTAATGGATGGAAATGAAGGAAGGTGTGTTGGTATATGTAAATGATAGGATTATATGATGAGTGTAAGTGTTAAATTGGGTTGAGAACCTTGTTGGATGGTTCCTTGTAAATTTCGAACCATGTGGTGTGGAAAGGAAGAATTGAAGTGATAATATGGTTTAATCAATGGATGATACATTGGTAGATGAGTGCGTTAGATTGATGAATCTAGAGGTTAGAATGATTGAATAATTTTTATGGTGGTTTTGAACCCAATGGATAATTGTTGAGCATAATTATTATGAAATTGATGTGTTATTTTAAATAGTTGATGATCATGTTGTTGATTATATAGGTTGCCTCTCACGGACGCTGTGGAAGCGGATTAAGCTAGGAGCTTACGTATGGAGCATTGGCTTCGGAGTTGAGGTAAACCTTTGGAACTTGGGTTTAGTCCCTTGTGTGCTCCACCACACCTAGTGGAAGGTTGTGGTTGGAATTTGTGTTGTTGAACATTGTGTAAATATGTATGTTCATCCATTATTGCTTGATTGTCTGACATGCTTGGAGCATGTTGTGTGTGAATTGTTTGATCTCTGGCCAGTATATGTGTGTTGGTTTTGACTTTCGCTGGGGATTCCGGTCGGGTTTTGCCGTGGGGCCGTCTCTGGGAGCGGTACCAGGATGATCCAAACATGGGACTTCCGCTGGATAGGGCTCATGAGGAGTTCCAGTTAGGTTTTTCCATGGGGTCGTCTCAACCATGGGAGAGGCACCAGGAAGATTCCAGGAGTTATATGATGGGGTCCTTGAACGTAATCCTGATGTGGATGTTCTTGGATTTGTGCCCAGTTGTTGTGATATTGTATGTCATGCATTTCATACCATGTTATGTGTTGCACATTGAGTGAGCCATGGGGTGGAGTGATCCTCTAGTACCCTTGGTTTACTTAGATATATTTGTATATCTCACTCCGCGTTTGAGGACATCATTTCAGGTTAGGTTGAGCCTGGAGGAGTGGAGCATGAGGTGCATATGGAGGGCGCAGCATGTTAGAGGATTCTATTGGATACACCTAGCATAGTGTATCATATTTTGGACTTAGGTTATGAACATGTTGCATTTTGATAATTTCCATGTTTTGTATATTCATGACTATATGGAAGTCTTTCAAAATTGATGTATAATTGTGCCTTTGACTATATGTATATTCTGTGTGAGCATGGGATCTGTCCATAGCCACCTATGATGTATTGGAAGCATGTAAATGTAAATTGAAGGGCTTTAGGCCTAGTTTATGAATTGATTATATGTATGGTTAGCAAAAGCATGCAATTGAACTTTGGTGATTGAAACATAATAAGTATCATATATGTAAATTGGACTGTGATGGGTTGTAAGTTCCCCAAGGCGTTATTGGTCCTTGTGTGTGCCACCCATATGATTTTATATACCCTTATGTATTTAGGTTGCATTGGCAAAATTGGGGATTCTTGTAAAAACAAAGGAAACTCTGGCGAATTTTCGGGAAATGTTGGAAATACAAACAGGGTGCTGCCCAATTTTCGTATCATGTATGATGAAAGGTCAAGGAATTATTAGGATTAAGCATTGATACATTGATGTTGTAAGCTTGTCAAATTGGTCATAAAATGTGTAGGATTGATCCCCCAAGAAAGATATATGAAAACTAAGAATCTAGGAAATTGCCCAGAAAGGGGGGCTTAAGCTTGCAAATGGAGGCTTAAGCCTGCTCAGGGGGCTTTAGAGCCCAAGAGGGATCTTAAGCGCCCTGATGCACCTGTGAGTGGGAAAAATCCTCTGCCACGGGGGGCTTAAGTGCCCAAATGGGGGCTTAAGCGCCCTGGAGCGAGCTTAAGCGCCCTTGGTGGCCTAAAAATCCCATTTTCCTCTGCCTGTGGGTGCTTAAGCGCCCTAGAGCGCGCTTAAGCGCCCTGCCGTGCGGGAAAAAAAATGAGTTAGTAAAATTGGCATAACTTGAGCTACAGAGCTCGAAATTGAGCGCGGTTTGAAACCACGCGTAGTTAACGAAGAGAGCTATAACATAGTATGAGATAAGAGTCAAAAGATAAGTTTTAATGTAATTGGATAATAAGAAAATAGTGAATACACTGGTATTGAACTTGAACAAAATAAGTTTTCAGCTTTGTTGGTTTATGGGAGCCACTTGGCATCTTTAAATGTAAGTTGCATGGTATTAAGCTGTGTATTTCATAATTCTACAATAAGTCTTGAGTTATGATCACAGTTATTTTAAAGGCAGAAACAAGATTAAAAAGAAAAAAAGGTTTTCCCGTAAATTCAAATAACCGATGTGATTGTAACTGCGCTTAATATCATATTTGTTGATAACACACCAGTCCGGCAACGGGGTGTTACAGGAAGCACTTGTTAGTATATGGGTGTCATAGAGATAATCTTTTGATTAAATAAAGGACACTAGATGTAGAACAATTTGTCACGAATAAATAAAAGCACTATTTATCCAGTTTCATATTATGTCTCGATATTATTGTTAATATTATATGAATGAACTGGATAAACCCCTTGGAATAGAACAGGTATCACTTGAGTATCTGTGATGAGATCACGATCATGAGGATTCAAGGATATCGCATGTCTATTCCTAATTATATGTTCCTAGTCTAGGGACACTGAGATTGGGGATCAGTGATTTCGGGTAAGACTAGTACGACTTATCTACTTGTATATGGATGCAAGGTAAAGACTTCATGACCTACAGATATGGAGATGTCTTAGCTAAAGTCGTGGGTGGACCTATAAGAGTATAGCTCGCAATGAACAGACCAAAAAAGAGACTCTATGAGGAAATCTCACAGATAGTGTCATTAGAGTAATCTCTTTATATTTGGGTATGTTTTTCCTTAGACCATAATTTATTACCTAGACTGTGTTCTAGAAGGCATGTTTTGATTGTATGTCTCGTCTGCCTGAAACATGGAGACTCATAGGTATACTGTTGGACGTGTCCTGAAAGGGCACAGGGCTAGGGTAATAAGCTGAAGGAATTCGTCAAATCTCTGTTAGAGATTAGGTTATCTGTAAACCGGAGAAATTGGGATGACATTTACAGGGACTCGGGAATCTATGCATAGTAAAAGAGATCCTGAGATTATCTGCCTTTAGAGTCAGTAAATTGAAGATTCCCTATTTCAAATAAAGCTTACCCTAAACCGCAGGGATTGATACATTTTCTTACCCTAGGTTAATGGGAAGATAACCGAAACAAAGGGAAATACATACGGTAACCAAATATGTGTAATAGGATGATCAAGTCATTAATCTGACTAGCTCTAGGGCAACAAAGCATTGTTAGTGCTCTGTGTTGTCATTAATTGGGTCATGGGCTTGTTGGGCCCAAGCCCAGTTATGTCAGAGGCTAAGTTGGACCTAATGGGTCACACACTAACAACTTGTAGTCATAATGAACTAGCTTTAAAAGGTATTGGGCCTAATAATGGTTGTTAGCCCAAGAAGCTGTTTGGAAGACCACCTAAAGGGTATAGGGCGCATGGAGCATTGTAATGGGCTTGGATAGTCCAAGACATTACTGATTAATTTAATTAGTTAAATTAATTATTAAACATTTGAATTTTGAATTTTGAATTTGAATTTTGAAATTTGGATTTGGAATTTGAAATTTGAAATTTGAATTTTGAATTTGAAATTTGAAATTTGAATTTTAAAATTGGATTTTGAATTTTGAATTTTGAGTTTTGAATTTGAATGTTTGAACATTTGAATTCAAGTGTTTGAATTCGAATTTGAATTGGCTATGAAAAGTTATTTCATAACAAAAGGATAAGATGAGATCTTGTTGGAACAAATCCCTTGTATCAAGAGGAGATCTTTGGAGATCACCAAGGGCTGATTTGGGGCACAATTTTGAGTGGATATGAATGTCATCTAGTCATTCAAACAAGCTCCAATCAGATTTGGTAGTTGAAAGAATAAGTGAGTGAGTTGGTTCAAATTTTGAATGCAACTACTCAACATATTTGGACCCCTTTTTGGGCTGAATAGGGCGCACTAATTGGGTAACCATATGATGGTTTTTAAATCAGAATTTTGACTAGGTTTGAACTTAGTCTCATGAGGATAAGATTGGAGGTTGTTGGCTAGATTTGATTTGCAACAACTCCACTTATTTATCCTTGTTTGTGCGCCACTTTTCAAAGAAGTTTGAATGAAAAATCTGATTACAATATATCACTCTCTCATCACTCTTGTGCGCTAACTTGGGTGGTTCTCCTCCTTAAGGTTTTTCACTAAACCTAGCCTACACTCCTTCATCTTATGCGCCAATTCTAGATTGTAATTCACTTCACCTTTCCAAACACAATACTTAGCCTCCACCTTCACCAATTGAGCGCATAGCAAGCCTCATTGTGGTGATCATCTGGTGCTTGCAAGAAGGTGTTCTTGCATCATTGACGAACGGTGGTGTGGATCAACATTAGAGGGTTTGAACCCTTCAGACCTAACAATTGATCTCCCTGACTGATCAGGCCAAAACAAGGTAACATCATGTTGTCCTAAAGCATGGATCTTTATGTGCATGTATGTTTCAGCGTGAAAATTTTTTATTTTTCCACCTTACATGCATCGGCCTTCAAGACCATTTTACTTTCAAGTGGTATCAGAGCCCGGTTGCTTTACCATCGGCGGGTGATGGTACCTTGTTTGTGAAAAGAGTTTTTTCACGGTCAAAATCTTTAAAGAGTTAAAGTTTAATTCTGCATATGGGTTTTGAATCACAAATCCTTTAAGGTGTTAAAGTTTTGTTTTTGTGAACATGAAATTCGATTCTATGTTCATAAAAGTATATGCATCATGGTTTTGTTTCTTTTTTTTATGAAAGCTTTAAAAGGAAACACCCTTTTTGAAAGGGTTGATTCAGCCATGAAGGGTACTAAGAGTACCTTGAATGTTTTCTTATTTTTCTCCGTGAATTGTGTCATGAGCATTGCATGAAATTTTTTGTGACAAAATTTATCATACACTTACCTATATGATTCGGCCATGAAGGTGTTTATGGCTACATGCATGGTTTAATTTTGTTTTTTTTTGAGAAAGAATTAACAAAATTAGAATTATAAATTGTTTTAAAATTCGGGCATCAAGAGAAAATTAAGAATTTGAATCTTGATTTTATTTTGATGTTTAAATGTTAAATATCAAAATATATGTGAAAAATATTATGTGATAATATAATATTTATGTTTGCAAGTTTTGATTTTTTCAGGTATAACCAGGAAGGGAATGGTCATGGTGCCCGGATTTAAAATTTTGAATTTTAAATAAATGTGTAATTGCGCTATTTAATTTACAAGTGTAATTTTTAATTTTAATTTTTGTAATTTTGTCCCTCCAAAGATGTTTTGAAGTTTCTTTAATTATGTGTAATTAGAGAATTAGGCTAGTGGCGTATAGACGACAAGCGACCATTGCTTAAAGAAGCAAAATGAACAAAAGCGCGAGCACCATGACTATCTCAATATAAACTGTTTATGTGCATATATGATTAGAACGTCTAGTATGCATGAATTGGGCAAGCCGCGTTTTGTATGGTTATTATGTTTGTCCAATAGCGACTAGTGTAAACCGATAGATGTTTGACATAGGTTACGACTAGCATGATAGCTTACAACATGCGTTTGATGAGACCTAATTAACCCTAAAATAAAAGGAACCCTTAAAAGGAATAAATAATTAAGCGTATGATTACCTCCCACCACCAATGCTACTCAAACCTCTTCTACATCGTGGTGCTCCACAACTCAGTTGGGACCCACTGTTTCATTGAGCTAGAGTAGTGTTTGAAGTGTAAGACACTTGGGGTGCTGGTTTAATGCTTAACTAAGACATAAGTTGCAGGCACAGCCGAGCTTATGTGCTTAGGGTAATGGTGCTAGGTTGGTTGCATGAGATGCACCACTAAGTGACAAGGAGTTGTCAACCTAATGTTAAGAGAGGGTATGAGACACTGTTGATAAGGATCAACCCATTATTTAAATTAATCTTGCGGTCTCAGACGGAGATTAAAATAAATAATCGCACTCTTAATCTCACTAAGGTAAAATCTAAAAGTAGATTAACCCTAAGTCAAATAGTAAGGGTCATTGACTTAGATAAAATAGTGGGAGGGGCAAAATATTTAAAGTCTTTAATAATTTGCTTTTAACTACATAACTGTATATTAACTAAAACTATCTTTACATCCTTTTCAGCTTATAGTATGACTAATCCACTGTCACTGCGTTCAGTTCTCGATACGAATAAACTGACCGGTTCAAATTTTATGGACAGGTATTGGAACCTAAGAATTGTTCTAAGGGCCGAAAAGATTGCCTACGTTCTAGATGCTGGATTACCCGTAGCTCCTAGGGAAAGGGAAGAAGGGTTTGCGGAATTTGATTTCGTAACCGAGCAACAGCACTTGGATGACAATGTGATGGCAGTATGCATCATGTTGGCATCCATGTCGCCTGAACTGCAAAAGCAGCATGAGCATATGGATGCTCCCTCTATTATCATGCATCTCAAAGAGTTATATGATATTAAAGGCAGGCATGAGAGGTATGAGGCCTCTAGAGAACTGTTCTCTTGTAGGATGTCTGAGAGCATATCTATCAGCAGTCATGTTCTTAAGATGATCGGGCTGATTGAGAAGCTAGGAAACCTAGGCTTCATCATAGATGTCGAGCTAAGTAATGACTTAGTCCTCACCTCACTTCCACCTTCCTCCAGTCAATTCATAATGAATTACAATATGCATGGGATGCAAGTGAGCTTGCCTGAGTTGTTAAGCATGTTAACAACTGCTGAAGTGTCTATCAAGAAGGATAGGACACAGGCTCTTTTGATTAGTGGGCCTAGCAATGCCAAGGGAAAGGGTAAGGAGCCTGCAAAAGGTGACTCCCTTAAGCCCAAAGGAAATTTCAAGAAGAAGAAGGGCAAAAAGAAGGGTAAGAAGGGACCTAAGGACAAGGGCGATGCTGAGTGCTTCCATTGTGGCAAGAAAGGCCATTGGAAGAGGAATTGTCCAGACTACCTGAACAATGTGAAGGACAAGAAGCATGGTGATGCTTCTGCCTCAGGTATTTTCATGATTGAGATAAATTATTCTTGTGCTAATCCAACCTCATGGGTATTGGATACCGGATGTGGTTCTCATATCTGCAATCTGTTGCAGGTACTTAGGAGCCCAAGGAGATTGGAAAGAAACGAGGTGGATCCCCGCGTTGGTAATGGAGCAAGGGTTGCTGCTCATTCAGTTGGGGATGCTGACCTTATTTTGCCTACGGGCCTTTTATTGCATTTGAATAATTGTCTTTATGTTCCAAATATTTCTAGAAACATTATTTCAATTTCTTGTTTAGAACAAGATGGTTATACTTTCAGTATTAGGAATGGTACATTTTCTATCATTTTGAATGATATGGTTTATGGTATTGCTTCTTTAATAAATGGATTGTATGTGTTGGAAATGGGAGCTGAAGTGCTCAATATAGATGTGAAACGACCTAGGACGGATGATCAATCTTATCTTTGGCACTGTAGACTAGGGCACATAAATGAAACAAGATTGTCTAGGATGCATAGAGATGGATACCTGGACTCCAAGGATTTGGAATCCTATGGACAGTGTGAATCTTGTCTAGCTGGGAAAATGATTCGACAAAAGCCCAAAGGGCTTGAGAGTCATAGGGCTAGTGAGTTATTCGAACTCATTCATACTGATGTATGTGGCCCAATGTCTATTGAGGCTAGAGGTGGATATTCCTATTTCATTACCTTTACAGATGACAAATCGAGATTTGGGTATGTATACCTAATGAGATATAAATCTGAAGCTTTTGAAAAGTTCAAAGAGTTTAGGAATGAAGTGGAGAAACAGCGTGGCAAGATGATTAAGACATTACGATCATATCGTGGTGGTGAATATTTGAGCCACGAGTTTTAGGATTATCTGAGAGAAAATGGAATTCTCTCACAACTTACTGCTCCTCACACACCACACCATAACGGTGTCTTCAAAAGGAGAAACAGGACCTTGTTAGACATGGTTAGGTCTATGATGAGTGAGACTCAACTTCCAAAATCATTTTGGGGATATGCCTTAGACACAGCGGCATATCTTCTAAATAGGGTACCGTCTAAATCTGTTCAGACCACACCATATGAGATATGGAGTGGTAAGAGACCCAACCTAAGTTATCTCAGGGTTTGGGGATCGCCAGCTTATGTCAAAGCGTTGACATCAGACAAGCTTAGTGCTAAGAGTACTAAATGTCTATTTGTGGGGTATCCTAAAGGTACTAAGGGATACTACTTCTACTACATGGAAGAACACAAAGTGTTTGTGTCAAAGAATGCTGAGTTCCTTGAGAAGGATTTGATCTCTCAAGGAGGCACTGGGAGTAAGATTGATCTTGAAGAAGTGCAAGATCCATAAGAACAGATTGAGGAACCCGAGTCTGCTCCGCAGGCAACGTTCTCCAATGGAAAAGTAAACACATAACTCCGTAGGTCTACGAGGGTCATCCATCCACCTGAGAGGTATGGGTTTGTGATTGAGTATCAGCAAACTGTCGAGGATGATGAACCAAGTAACTATGAGGAGGCGGTCAAGGATGTTGACTCCTCTAGATGGCTTGAAGCCATGGAATCTGAAATGGATTCGATGTATCAAAACAAGGTATGGACCTTGGTTCCTAAACCGCAAGGAATAGTTCCTATCGGTAATAAATGGGTCTTTAAAAGAAAGACTGATGCAGATGGCAACGTTCAGACCTACAAAGCTAGGTTGGTGGCGAAAGGGTATCGTCAAAGACAAGGAGTTGACTATGATGAAACTTTCTCACCAGTTGCCATGATCAAATCTATTAGGATCATGCTTGCAATAGCAGCATACCATGACTATGAGATTTGGCAAATGGATGTCAAGACCGCCTTCTTGAATGGGTTCTTGAAGGAGGAAGTGTACATGACACAACCTGAAGGCTTTGAAATCAAAGATCAGGAGCATATGGTATGCAAACTACAAAGGTCAATATATGGGCTAAAGCAAGCATCAAGGAGTTGGAATATACGTTTTGATGAAGTCGTTAAGAGTAACGGTTTTATCAAGAACGAGGATGAACCTTGTGTTTACAGGAAGGTTAGTGGGAGTAATGTCGTCTTCCTAGTACTTTATGTAGATGACATATTGCTAATAGGAAATGACATCCCCATATTAAAAATAACGAAAGAGTGGCTTTCAGAAAACTTCACCATGAAGGATTTGGGAGAAGCGGGCTTTATACTTGGTATAAAAATCTATAGAGATAGATCCAAGAGGCTGCTGGGTTTATCTCAATCCTCGTATGTTGACAAGATGCTAAAGAGGTTTAGCATGGAAAGGTCGAAAAGGGGTTTTCTTCCTGTCAGTCATGGGGAACACCTATCAAGGGCTATGTGTCCTATGTCACAGCCTGAGAAGGATCGCATGAGTGGAATTCCATACACTTCGGCTATTGGATCCATCATGTATGCCATGATATGTACGAGACCAGATGTCTCATATGCTTTCAGCATTACGAGCAGATACCAGTCAGACCCTGGAGAGGGTCACTGGACGGCAGTCAAAACCATCCTTAAATACTTAAGAAGAACTAAGGATGTGTTTCTAGTCTATGGTGGGGTTAATGAGTTAACAGTGAAAGGCTTAACTGATGCCTGCTTTCAAAGTGACAAGGATGACTGCAAGTCACAGTCAGGATTCGTATTCACCTTAAATGGTGGGGCAGTGTCTTGGAAGAGTTCCAAGCAGGAGACAACAACAGATTCAACGACAGAAGTTGAATACATAGCTGCTTCAGAAGCGGCTAAGGAGGCCGTGTGGATCAAGAAGTTCATAAATGAACTAAGGGTGGTTCCAAGTGTGGATGAGCCCATACAGTTGATTTGCGACAACACAGGAGCCATTGCGTAGTCAAAGGAACCTAGGTCTAATCAAATATCTAAACACGTGCTCCGCAGATATCATCTGATTAGAAAAATGGATTATGTTCCCACAGACGATAACCTGGCCGATTCTCTGACAAAGGCGGCTTCTCAGGGAAAACAAGATAGTCATTATGAGGCTTTGGGCAAATGACTTAGGTCTGATTGGCTCTAGGCCAAGTGGGAGCTTGTTAGTATATGGGTGTCCTAAAGACAATCTTTTGATTAAATAAAGGACACTAGATGTAGAACTATTTGTCGCAAATAAGTAAAAGCACTATTTATCCAGTTTTATATTATGTCTCGATATTATTGTTAATATTATATGAACGAACTGGATAAACCCCTTGGAATAGAACAGGTATCACTTGAGTATCTGTGATGAGATCACGATCATGAGGATTCAAGGATATCACATGTCTATTCCTAATTATATGTTCCTAGTCTAGAGACACTGAGATTGGGGATCAGTGATCTCGGGTAAGACTAGTACGACTTATCTACTTGTATATGGATGCAAGGTAAAGACCTCATAAGCTACAGATATGGAGATGTCTTAGCTAAAGTCGTGGGTGGACCTATAAGAGTATAGCTCGCACTGAACAGACCCAAAAAGAGACTCTATGAGGAAATCTCACAGATAGTGTCATAAGAGTAATCTCTTTATATTTGGGTATGTCTTTCCTTAGACCAGAAGTTATTACCTAGACTATGTTCTAGAAGGCATGTTTTGATTGTATGCCTCGTCTGCCTGAAACATGGAGACTCATAGGTATACTGTTGGACGTGTCCTGAAAGGGCACAGGGCTAGGGTAATAAGCTGGAGGATTTTGAAATTGGATTTTGAAATTTAAATTTTGAATTTGAAATTTGAATTTTGAATTTGAATTTTGAATTTTGAATTTTGAATTTTAATTTGAATGTTTGAACATTTGAATTCGAATTTGAAGGCTATGAAAAGTTGTTTCATAACAAAAGGATAAGATGAGATCTTGTTGGAATAAGTCCCTTGTATCAAGAGGAGATCTTTGGAGATCACCACGGGCTGATTTGGGGCGCAATTTTGAGTGGATATGAATGTCATCTAGTCATTCAAACAAGCTCAAATCAGATTTGGTAGTTGAGAGAATAAGTGAGTGAGTTGGTTCAAATTTTGAATGCAACTACTCAACATATTTGGACCCCTTTTTGGGCTGAATAGGGCGCACTAATTGGGTAACCATATGATGGTTTTTAAATCAGAATTTTGACTAGGTTTGAACTTAGTCTCATGAGGATAAGATTGGAGGTTGTTGGCTAGATTTGATTTGCAACAACTCCACTTATTTCTTCTTGTTTGTGTGCCACTTTTCAAAGAAGTTTGAATGAAAAATCTAATTACAATATATCACTCTCTCATCCCTCTTGTGCGCTAACTTGGGTGGTTCTCCTCCTTAGGGTTTTTCACAAAACCTAGCCTACACTCCTTCATCTTATGTGCCAATTCTAGAGTGTAATTCACTTCACCTTTCCAAACACAATACCTAGCCTCCTCCTTCACCAATTGAGCGCATAGCAAACCTCATTGTGGTGATCATCTGGTGGCTTGCAAGAAGGTGTTCTTGATTCATTGACGAACGGTGATGTGGATCATCATTAGAGGGTTTGAACCCTTCAGACCTGACAATTGATCTCCCTGACTGATCAGACCAAAACAAGGTAACATCATGCTGTCCTAAAGCATGGATCTTTATGTGCATGTATGTTTCCGCGTGAAATTTTTTTATTTTTCCACCTTACATGCATCGGCCTTCAAGGCCATTTTACTTTCAGCACTCAGCATCTCTTTTGTCCTTGGGTGCACTCTTACCCTTCTTTTTGTCTTTCTTCTTTTTGTACTTTCCTTTGGGCTTAAGGGAGTCACTTTTTGCAGGCTCCTTGCCCTTACCCTTGGCCTTGCTAGGCCCACCAATCAGAAGAGCTTGTGTCCTATCCTTCTTGATAGACTCTTCAGCAGTTGTTAACATTCTTAACAACTCAGGCAAGCTCACAAGCATCCCATGCATGTTGTGATTCATAATGAATTGACTGAAGGAAGGGGGAAATGAGGTGAGGACAAAGTCATTACTTAGCTCGGCATCCATCACGAAGCCTAGATTTTCTAGCTTCTCAATGAGTCTGATCATCTTAAGAACATGACTGCTCACAGACATGCTCTCAGACATCCTACATGAGAACAATTCTCTAGAGGCCCATACCTCTCATGCATGCCTTTAATATCATACAACTCCTTGAGATGCAGGATAATAGAGGGAGCATCCATATGCTCATGCCGCTTTTGCAGTTCAGGCAACCTGGATGCCAGCATAATGCAGCCTGCCATCACATTATCATCCATGTGTTGTCTATGAGTTTCGAAATCGAAAGTCTCATAACCAGCTTCCCCTTCCTTAGGAGCTATGGGTAAATCACTTTCCAGAGCATAAGCTATCTTTTCGGCCCTAAGAACAATTCTTAAGTTCCAATACCAGTCCATAAAGTTTAAACCGGCCAGTTTGTTCATATCGAGTATTGAGCGCAGTGACAGTGGATTAGTCATACTAAAAACTGAAGAAAAAAATGTAAAGATAAACTAATTAATATATTGTCGTGTAATAAGAACAAATTATTAAATACTAAATAATTTGTCCCTCCCACTATTTTATCTAAGTCAACGACCCTTAAACTTTGACTTAGGGTTGTTCTACTTTTAGATTTTACCTTAGTGGGATTTTAAGAGTGCGATTAATTATTTTAACCCTCATCTGAGACCGCAAGATTAAATTAAATAATGGGTTGATCTTTATCAACAGTATCTCATACCCTCTCTTAACATTAGGTTGACAACTCCTTGTCACTTAGTGGTGCATCTCATGCAACCAACCTAGCACCATTACCCTAAGCACATGAGCCCGGCTGAGCCTGCAACTCATGTTATCAGTTAAGCACCAACCAGCACCCTAAGTGTCTCACACTTCTAATACTACTCTTACTCAATAAGACAGTGGTAGGGGTGTTAACGGGCCGAGCCGAGCCGAGCTTTGATCTTAACGGGCCAAGCCTGTATTTAAACGTGTCTGACTGGCCTTAGCCTGTTACCTGTCACGAATATAATATTGGCCTGTGGCCTGGTTTATTTACAAAAAATAAAAGCCTATATGAAGCCTGTTAGCCTGTTAGCCTTTAAAAAAAAACACCATAATTCCACAAAAATTTAATGTATATCCAAATAAAATATACAATCAACAGCATTACAGCACTAATAATTCCACAAAGATTCATAAATTCAATGTATACCCAAAAAACATAATATAGAACAGAATCATTCAAAAAATCTACTTAATCAATAAACTAAAGTAGTACCAAATTCTGCAAATCCAAAAGAACAAAAAAACTACAAATTCTGCTTAAACAATTTAATATACTTATATCAACAATTTAATATATTGCGATGTTGCCTCCTCCTACATAAAAAACAAAAAACAAGTCAGATTGTTTTTTATATTCAATTATAATATCATAAGATATAAAACAGTCTAAATTAAGAAAATTAATACCTTATGCTTTTTCTTTATGTCATACTTATTACGTAACCAATCTGCACCGCAAATTAATGCTTGAACTGTATTTTCTGTCAAACTTGCCCGATAAGCATCAATGACTCTTCCTCCAGCACTAAATGTTGATTCAGATGCGACTGTAGAGACTGGTATTGCTAATATATCTTTTGCCGCATTTGATAAAGTCTTATACTTCATGCTATTGTTCTTCCACCATTCCAAGGCATCAAATGAAAGATGAGAACTATCCTCACTTATATAAACATCTTCTTCAAGATAACACTTCAGCTCTGACTTAACTGAATGAGTAGATTCCCTTGCACGCATCATACTCATGAGTTGAGCAAACCCAGATTCAGAATCTTTTGAGGGAGTAGAAGAGGAAGATCCTTCCACCCTAGTTCTGACATCTATATTAGAGGAAGATTCTTGCAAATAATCATTGTAAATGTCTTCTAAAGCTTGACGCACCTTTTCTATGTTTACTTTGGCATCAAAATCTGATTTGTAAATAAGTGGGAAACAAAGGCTTACCATTTCTAATTTACACCTTGGGTCCAAAATACTAGCAATGGCCATCAACAAATTGCATTCCCCCCCAATATTTATCAAATTTCTCTTTCATAAACCTTGACATTCCTCTCATAAAATCAGAACTATCTTCAGCTGCTTTATCAATCACTATTTTGACCATATAAACTTCCGGAAGATATAAGTTTGTTGTAGGATAATCACTACCTGATATGATATTAGTAGCATGAGAGAAAACTTTTAATAAATGACATACCTTATCAACCTTTTCCCACTCTTCAATAGACGGCAAACAATTGTAGTGTGGGTCTCTTTCCTTGTATTCTGGAAAAACATCTTTAAATCTTGAAGCAATATTCAACATTTCATAGGTAGAATTCCATCTAGTGGGACAATCAATCACTAGCTTTCTTTCTTTTATACCCATTTGCTTAACAATGTCAGAGAAAGTCTTTAATCTCAAGTCAGAATGATTAACATATTTGACACTTTCTCTAACATTCTCAATGATGTCTTTAATCTGAGTAAGACCATGTTGCACTAACAAATTCAATATATGTGCACAACAACGGACATGAAATAATTCCCCACTAAGAACTAATTTAGTATTTCTCGATAAAGTGCTTTTCATAGTTCGTATGCATACGTCATTGTAGGCAGCATTGTCCACAGACACAGAAAATACCTTATTTTCGATTCCCCTTAATTGTAGACATTTAATAATTGCATCTGCAACATCGACTCCATGCCTTGGAGGTGGCACTTTCACAAAACTCAAAACTCTTTTTTGTAATTTCCATTCTGAATCAATGAAATGGCCTGTAATCACCATATATTCAGCTATTTGGTGGTTAGACTTCCACATATCAGTGGTGATGCTAATCTTGTTCACCCTCATCAATTGTGCCTTTAGCGATTTTTTCTCAGCCTCATATAATCCAATGCAATCATTTTTTATTGTATGACGTGACACTTTCTCAAAATCAGGATTTGCACACTGAAACACCCACCTCCAGGAAGTATCCTCGACAAAGCTAAAAGGATTCTCATGAACCATAATAGCAGTAGCAATAGCTTCTCTCATTTTTTCATTGGAACACTTTCCTGTAGGTGAAAGGAAAGGGTTCACTCCAGAGCCTGAAGGCTGAAACGAAAGAGTAGTTTGAGTGATTTCCTTCTTTCCAGATTGGGCCAATTTTTTTCAAGCAACTTGTTAAATGCCTCTTTAGATGGCTTGTGCTTGCTCCTGGTCCACCACGTGCAAATTTGGCTTTACAATGGTTACATACGGCCTTAAGCCCAACACTGGGGATGTCCACTTCATGAAAATCATCCCACACCTTTGATGTTTTCTGCCTTTTATTTGTGGTGTTTGCATCTGCATCTTGTGTTGGTGGTTCTTGTCCTTGAACATCAACATTATTTACTGCATGTGAATTGGAGGCCATTTACCTATTTGATAAAGAAACAACACAAATAAATCAAAATCAATGAATGGAAAAGCCAACAAAGATGAAGACTGTGGACTTGAAAGCTCGCTTAAGCATACCAAGACGCTGCAATTAAAATTTATATGTAAAACAGTGACAAGAGAATGAGGCAACTAATGTTACGTTTAATATTGGATACTTGTTTTGTGCTTTCCATGTATGTACCCAACTAATATATATTAAGATTAAACTATATATATATATATATATATTATCAACCCTCGCGATCTGTAATGTAACAAAGTCGACAAAATATGTATATGTGAATGCACAAAGTAATAGGATCTTCCATCAAGTCAAGTATCACAAAATTCTAATAAAAGAAAATAAAAATCAAATTGTGAAAAAGTTAGAGTACTTGCAATTATAACATCAAAATGGATGCCTGTGTATTAGCCTTACGTGTTATAGGATTACGTGGAAATTCAAAGTAATAGCCTTACGTGTTATAGGATTTGATGGAAATTCAATAAAAAAATAGAGGGATAATGGATGCCTGTGTATTAACATTCCAAAATTCATTGTTTATTATTAATCTTTATGTGCACATGCTGTGTCGGTGTTTTATTACATCTCTGCATAATGGCAGGCTGATTTTCGTACAATAATGCAAGAAATCTCCTCTATAAAATCTAGGGATGGCAGCAAAAATTACAAACCTGAAATGAGATTGAACCAAAGTGGTGGGTTGTGACTTGTGAGTCTTGTGATTATATCAGTTTTGATGGACAGCTCGAAGTGCCTTGAACAAGGGTCGAAATAGAGACAAATATGTTGGGTCTGCGTTTGCTGGGATAGGTTAAGGCTGGTGAAAAATATATTTAGGAGAAAGAGAACAGATAAGGACTTTTGAATAATTAGTATACAGAAAGGTTAACGTAAACGGGCCGGCCTTGAAGGCTTGAAGGCCGGGCCTTTCATATACAGCCTGAAGCCTTTTAACTAATCGGGCTTTTACATGAGTACAAGTTTGAGCCTAACAACTGAAAAAGGAAGGCCGGGCCGGGCCGATGGAGGCCCTAAGGCCCCCGTCGGGCCCCTGGCCTTATTATCACCCCTAGACAGTGTTAGCATATGGGTGTCCTAGAGACAATCTTTTGATTAAATAAAGGACACTAGATGTAGAACTTTGTTTGTCGCAAATAAATGAAAGCACTATTTATTCAGTTTCATATTGTGTCTCGATATTACTGTTAATATTATATGAACGAACTGGATAAACCCCTTGGAATAGAACAGGTATCTCTTGAGTATCTGTGATGAGATCACGATCATGAGGATTCAAGGATATTGCATGTCTATTCCTAATTATATGTTCCTAGTCTAGAGACACTGAGTTTGGGGATCAGTGATCTCGAGTAAAGACTAGTACGACTTATCTACTTGTATATGGATACAAGGTAAAGACCTCATGAGCTGCAGATATGGAGATATCTTAGCTAAAGTCGTGGGTGGACCTATAAGAGTATAGCTCGCACTGAACAGACCCAAAAAGAGACTCTATGAGGAAATCTCACAGATAGTGTCATTAGAGTAATCTCTTTATGTTTGGGTATGTATTTCCTTAGACCAGAAGTTATTACCTAGACTGTGTTCTTGAAGGCATGTTTTGATTGTATACCTCGTCTTCCTGAAACATGGAGACTCATAGGTATACTGTTGGGCGTGTCCTTAAAGGGCACAGGGCTAGGGTAATAAGCTGAAGGAATTCGTCAAATCACTGTGAGAGATTAGGTTATCTGTAAACCGGAGAAATCGGGATGACATTTACAGGGACTCGGGAATCTATGCATAGTAAAAGAGATCATGAGATGATCTGCCTTTAGAGTCAGTAAATTGAAGATTCCCTATTTCGAATAAAGCTTACCCTAAACCTCAGGGGTTGATACATTTCCTTACCCTAGGTTAATGGGAAGATAACCGAGACGAAGGGAAATACATACGGTAACCAAATATGTGCAATAGGTTGATCAAGTCATTAATCTGACTAGTTCTGGGGCAACAAAGCTGTAACACCCACTCTTGTATGCAACCAAGACGGTTGTTTGCTAAATCGTATTAGAGTTGCACCGGTATGGAACTCATAAATTTTTAAAACTTTATCAAATATTTAATTTGGAGACTTGAAAAGTCCACATTTGATTCTCGTAAAACAATTTGAGAAAAATGAAGCCGTATATCAAACATAGAAAATTTCAATGATAAAACTCTTTGCTGAATTTTTCTATACTTTGCAGAAAACCTTGTTGTCTTATAAAATCTGTATAAAATCTAATTTAGATGCGATAAAAAATATTCCAAGCTTCTGTAAAACTAGACATCCGGGGCATCGCGTACATGTAGATTATGCGCGATTCGGAGGTGAATAGCCCCACGGAACAGGACACGTAAAACGCTTGTGAATCCTGTCCGTTTTCTGGAAACAGGCTGTAAGGCGAAGCTCACTGAAGTTCGTACAGGTTTTGTATAAAAATGAAACCTGCACAGTTTGAAAGTACATTCCCGGGGCTTCGCGTGCATATAAAATAATAGTAAATCGGAGTTCGTTTGCCCCTTGAAACATGACACGTAAAGTGATTGTAAAACTGGTAAAAATTCAGCACTTAGTTAAACGTTCAAAATTCTCTTCGCAAAACGTTTTTCTGATTTTTCCAAAACAGCCGCTGTTCATAAAAGTTCAAGGTAAAATAGAGATGATAAAGTCTACAGTCATCCAAGAGTACCAAAATATTAAGCATTACAGTCATCCAACAATCAAACAGTAACAGCAAAAGTCCATGCATCAGCAAGCAACAGCAAACATCACGCCCTCAAATGCTTTTACGTCCTCCTGCCATTTATGAAAATAGCAGCCCCAAAGGGATGAGAATAATCCCAGTAGTGTGGCAACAAAACCAATAATATAACAGTATTAACTAGGCACAAAATCATAAACAGTCACTTCAACATATCCTTGTTCCTTTTCCTTTTTCCTTTTCATCATATATATATATATATATATATATATATATATTGCGTATATAACGCCTTTTCTTTGCGCTTTTAGCACCGTCGTGCGCGCACTTCACAGTGGACATCAAATACATGGCACCTGAGCTCGGTGGATTCCAACTGTGGGCCTATGCGGACTGATGCCAAGTGTCCCATACCCTGGTACCGTAGGGATGCCTATATGATCCTTGCTCAAACACATGGTCCTGTACATAACTATTCTAAAAAGCAAGGCCTATATGATCTTGGTACATGCATGCCATGCTATGCTTTCACACACAAAGCGTAAAAATGCAGTATGATGTAAGGTGCATGCTTATATACTTTTCATATAGCCATCACGGCACATATACTTGTCATATACGTTATGCTGCCACATAACAACTTTACCTCATAATCATATGGCCATCACGGCATATTTTTATAGCCATCACGGCACATTTTTGGCAGTTTTCTTTCATCATAAGGAACATAATACTTTTACGGAGTATGGAGCATCATGTCACAACTTTATACCAGTAGTCAATAGTCACATTAGGTAATATCGCCTGACACTTACCTCGTGTCCATGCAATAAGCAACAGCACCAAAATTCGGCTCACTCTATACAAGCTACGTGCACCTAAATACATGTGTAATAAGTCAAAATTTGCTTCATGTTATGACTGTAATTTACCAACAAGTTTCCTAGTTTAAGGGACCATGCACCCATTCGGCCACCAAGGCTATGTTCCCAAAAATTCATACTAACTTTAATTAAAGCTTTTCCAACGTTAAACAGCATGAATTTCCAATGCTCCCAATCAAGACAGATTCGGTTTTTATACACAATTTTCACAAGATGTGATTCATATGATTTCTACTTCTTTTCCCAAAAAGTGCGCAAGGGTGGGACCCACGAAACATGCTGTCCATTGACTTTAAAAAGGGAACTAAGTACACCACCAGGCTTATCAGAACAGAAGTGGTTACATCAAACGATGGGCTCAAGGTACTTATTTGCAATTTCAATTTAACAAGGCCAAAAGGGCGTGTGAAGAAAGGCCTAAGCTCATAAGATATCATTAAATTAAATAAGGCTTATTTCATAACAAGAGCTACAAATCATAAAAGGCTTCATGACATTTTATCCACAAACTTTTACTCCTACAAGGCCATGGTGCATCTAAGGAGGACACAGGCTGACTCACTTGATTTATTGCATGCAAAGCCCATTTACGTTACTTTCAAGTCCCCCACAAAATAATACTGAAGCAGGTACAGTACCACATAATTACAAGGCTGAGCAACAAGCAAAATAAAAGACAAAACTGGTCTCCCAACACAGCTAGGCAGGCCGACACAAGAGGAAAGAAAGGCAGCAGAAAATAAAAACATACATGATCAGGCCGAACAGAAAGGAGACAAAAGGGATATGAATGTCCTACCTCCTTGCTAGACGAGTTAAGCTACCTCAAGGCACCGATACACAGCTCTTAGATGAAGTCTGCTTCGGCTGGAAGGAGAAGAGAGGAATGTGTTGAACTAGCTCACACTCTCCAGGTGTTGACTTCGGTTGCGCAGAAGCAGAAGGTGAGAAGGGGAGTTGGAAGATGGTGCTTCTCTTAAGGGACTCATGGCTTTGAAGAATAGGTAGGAAGGAAGAGCACACAATTCTTAGCCTCTCCTCTAGATGTCTACGGTTGTGAAGGAAAGTACAAGGATGGCTGTGTTATGTCTTCTCCTCTAACTCTTGGTCGAGACAAGAAGAGTGCAGGTTGCTTCAAGGCTGTTGGACGCACAAGAGAGGATAGGAGTGTGTTTGGAGTTGGTTGATTTCTTTCAATGATGTCCAAGGTTCAGGGGAAAGAGGAGGAATACAACTTCTCTCTAGTCTTCATAATAGTCACTCACGGTTAGGGAATGAGGGAGGGAGTTGGTTTCTGTTTGGCAAGTTAATTTTAACCTATATTGTCTACTCATTCAGCCCAAAGGTATGGAAGAGAATGGGAACTTGAAGGCTGTTTATAAACACTAACACAAGTCAGAAGATGAGCTTGAGTCTCCTCTCCTTGGAGCACGCAAAGGGAAGAAGTTGGGAGGGTTTTCTGCTCCAATGCAGACTGACCACAAATGCCTCATAGGATGCGTGTAAAATAATGCTAAACTAAGTCATCAAAAGTGACAAACATCAGCCCTTTATTTCTGCCCAAGGCAACGCATGCTACAAGGGAAGTGATGGCTGAATTGGTTGACAAGCAAAGACGTGATCTGAGGGCTGCAAGGATATCAGAATTCAGTGCATGCGTGATCTGTGTGGGGGCTGTACAAGTCAGAATCAGAGGATGAGTGATCTGTGTGGGCTGCAAAGTATCTACAAAATATCAGGATTTGCCATGCCCTATGCGCACCAGGGCTGGAGGGGTTTGATGGTGATAAAGGTGAGTAGCTTTGGTTAACTTAATGGTTGCATGTTTAGAAAGCTGAATGCACAAGGTTCCTCTTCACAAGTGATCAGAAATCTCACTTGCTCAGACGCAACAAAGAAGAGAAAGGCTAAGAGATTTCTGCCTATTCACTATCATGCAGATCTGACCTCTCTCCCTCCATAGGCTGCATGATGACAAGGCTGCCTAAAGTCTCCTAATGACACAAGCCACCAGTATGCTCACTGCCCACTTCAGCGCTGCACAAGGGACAAGCATGTGACATAATTTATGTGCAAGTGTGATAGGTGAGCTGCAAAAGCAAAAGGACATAAACCATGGACTACTCATGTGCACAAGGTTGGAGGGGTTTGATGGTGATAGGTGAGAGTGGCTTTGGTCAAACATGCAGTAACCTTTTCCTTTCACATGCTGCAAGGAGGCAGCGCTTTGTTCAAGAGTACAAGCAACAAAAGTTCCCTCTACCCAATGCACCATGCGCATGAAGAGATAAGGAGTCATGTGAAGGAAGAGCCTAGGGTGGATACATATGGAAGGAAACACACTCAAGGGTCCCACGGTTGGTACAATGTGGCAGTAGGCTGCGCAAACACAAGCTGAGTTTTTTTGTTTGGACACACAATTTAGGACTTGTGTACAGCCCAAAACGCAAGAAGGAAGGGTTAGGATAAGGGAATTTTGGGTTGCTTAAGGTCATGGGTTCTTGGACCTCAAGTCCTAAATAAATGGGTTCAAAACATACAAGTCCAATTGTTTTCTTATTTAGGAATTAATCCAACCCTTCTAATTTTTATGTACCTCTAATTATTTACTAAAGATTTACTCCTTACTTAAAATTAATGGTGTACTTTTAAATGAGTACTCATATAATTCTAAATAACAGTATGCTCCCTATAAGTTATAATTAATTTATTCCTATAACTAAAATTTCACATGCATAAAATAGGTACTTGTCTTCCATGGTAATACCAATAAATCCCTAATTTAAATTTTAATTCCGTTCTAGAGCAAACATATATAATTCGCAAATACTTATTCTAGCCCATTCCTAATAGGTTCGTAATTAGACGGGATATTACACTCTCCCCAACTTGTTTTGAAGTTTGTCCCCAAACTTCGCCTTACCATTCCAAAAACTGCCTAAGTCTAACGCTTATCACCATTACACTACACCATACAGTTTAATGCATTCATACAGCCATTTATAAAATTCATAAGACACCTCAAGGCTTAAACTTTACCTGATCATTGAATAATATAGGTGGAACACAATTTTTGGAAGGATAATAAAATCATGTTACAAACAATTCCCTAAGTTCTGCTTAAGCATCAACAAATAAGGTAACACACCAGTAGAATGGAATGAACAAAAATCTTACCAGACTAATAACTCCAGCTAAAAATACTAAAACTCAAAGTTCTAGGGCACAAATAATAGCCAACTAACAAATCCATTGGTAAAACATCTTTCATTTAATGACTTAAAAAAAAAAATTTAGTGCGGCATACGTGAAGAAAAATTATTTACCCGATTGCAACACATGAAGTAAAACATTTTCACATAAGGTGCAATTAACAAATCGGTGGCCCAAACCAAAAGTTCCTATGAGTTCAGTGAAAATGCAGTACTGTTATCTCCTATTAACTGCACAACTATATAACTAACTAAGACCTCCCATTTTTAAAGATTTCCTATTTGTAATACGTATGCTACAATTTCTTAAGAGTGCCCTCACCTCCTACCTGTTTCTTATCAATAATAAGAGTCCAGTTCACACCTAGGCTTTATATTCAGATTTCTACATTAGTCATCTCACCTACGAATATTATAGACAGAATCCTAATTTTTTTGTAATCCTTTAGAAAATTAGACCAAAACAGACCAAGCTTTCATAAATCAGGTCCACAGTAATTACACTCAGAATTCCTAGTTAAATTTAAATCTGACATTCAAGGGATAAATAGTATTTCATGGAATTAGACCTAATG